>CAUYQG010256443.1:0-11260 GCA_963574415.1 Tarsius wallacei
ACACACACACACACTTCTGACACCAAAAATGTGTGTTGTTTGTTTTTAAACACCAAACATTTCTTCACTTCTCTGCAGAGGCCAACTGAGTATCTTGCAATTCAATTCAATTATGACACTGTCTACCTGGAGTCGGTGTCAGAAGCTTTGTCAGCAATACAGTCTGCCTTGACTGATTCTAGTAAATAGATTTGGAGGGTCTGAGCTAAAACCCATTAAATCAGTAGCTTCTCTGGTGAAGACACAAACACAAATGCAGGCAACATTTCAAAGCCAAGCTTCTATCTCTTGGGCCTTAACTAACACTCCCCATCCTCTGCATCCCTGGACTCCAGGAAGATCTCGTTGCAAAGAGCAATCTCCGCCTTCTGCCGCCCGCCACCTCCTTGACACATACGTGCAAGAGGGACTCAAAAAAACCCAAATTATCTTTTGGAGGACAGGCCCCTTGTAATATAGGCTTTTCTACTAAGTAAGTATTTTAGGAACCCGTCAGCATCAATGTACCAACTGGTGTTGTGAGAGGCTGCCTTTGGCTCCACTGAATTTTTTTTGGTGATTCTGTCAGCACATTTGCTCATTTCACGATGAGTGATTTACGCAGACACCCGCCCACACTGGGGCGGAGTGTTCAGCAGTTTTTGACCAAAAACAGCATGACCCCCCTGCCCCACCCTCTCTGTTCATGGGATCTCACCCCAAGCAATTTTTTTTTTTTGTCTTCCTGGTTGAATAAAGTCATCAAAGGGAAACACTTTGCCAATGTGGAAGAGGTGAAACAAAAATGGCAGAAGCACCAAAAGGCATCAAATTTGATGAGTTCAAAATTGTTTTGGACTGTGGGAAAAGCATAGGTGTATTGCATCATACAGAGAATACCTTGAAGGTGACTGAAGTTTAAACATGTAAGAACAAATACACAATTTTTTATTAATAAATTCCAGAGTTCTTTGGGTCCCCTTGTACACATGAGTATATGTGCATAGGCATGAAATGACCATTTTATGTCACCGTTGCAGGGAAAAGCAAGAATTCTTGAGCACCCAAAATTCACCCCGACTACTGAGCAGTCTTATTTATTTTGCTTCTTAGCCCTGGAGCAGCCAGCAAATGCCACTTAATCCCCTTTTCTTTCATGATTCCTTTTAAAGAGATGTCTTGGGTTCTGCAGGGGAAATGCATGCCTCCTTGGAAAGCGATACGTTTTTAGACTGTGCACCCCCTGCCAGGTTATCTGATTGTGGCTTTCTTTGCCTCCGAGCTATTTTACGGCCCTATAAGTTGTAAAGAACTGCTGGCAGTGCGGACATTCGTGTCTAGGGGCAGGAAATGAATTCTGTCTGCTGGAGGGATGCCCCTTTCCCCAGGGAAAAGCTAGTTTTCTTTGTCCATTTGCAAGTTCACTTCAGTATCCTAATCCATGAATGTGTTCTTCAGATTCTCATTTGAACCGGTTATAGCATCTATCTGAGTTCAATAAAATGAACACATCTCTCTTTTTATTTTTAAGAGGTGGGGATCTCACCACGTCGCCTGGGCTGGAGTGCAGTGGCTGTTCACAGGCACAGAGTGTACTGCAGCCTCGAACTCCTAGGCTCAACCCTTCCTCTTGCTTCACCCTCCCAAGTAGCTGGGACCACAGGTGCATGCCACCGCATCAGGCTAAAGTGAACACATCTTATGTGTTCATTTTATATCTGTATGGAAGTTATGATTTTTGAGCTTTTTAAAAAAATCATCTTTTAACTATTTTTTTATTTTTGTTTGTTTGGTTGGTTTTTTGAGCTGGAGTCTCACTCTGTCGCCCAGACTGGAGTGCAGTGGCCACTCCCGGCCACCGCAGCCTCGACCTGCTGGGCTCCGGCGATCCTTCCGCCTCAGCCTTCCGAGTAGCCGGAATTACAGGCATGTGCTACCATGCCCGGCTGATTTTTGATTTATTGTGGAGATGATGTATCGCCAAGTTGCCCAGGCGGGTCTCGAACCCGCGGGCTCAGGCAAACCACTCACCTCAGCCTCCCAAAGGCACGGGATTACAGGCTGAGCCACCGAGCCCGGCTTGGGTTAAGTTTTTTAAAAGAAAAGTTAGGCAGTTATTTCAGCAATCTTAACTTACGGTTCATGGACTTTCAGGTGGTATGGAAAAGAACTGATTTTCATTTCTAATTGAAATTTAGTATTTCCTTCAATTACAAATATAGGAGAAAGCCACAGTCTGGATTTCCAGTCTTGGTTAAAGTTCACCCTGACCTTCAGAACAGTGCTGCATGTGACTGTCAACATTAGAAATGAGATACCTTTATAGCACATGTTCTTATTGCAGATCTCTTTAGAGCTTATGCTCATCACCACTTCAACATTACTGAAGTTACTAGACTTTGGACCCCTCACTAGATCATCTTTAGTGCATTTATAAAAAGGACATACACAATTTTTAAAAAATAGTTTTATTTCAGTATAATTTGTTTCCTTTGTAATTTTGTTATTTTAAGTTAATCTTTTAGAAATATTGGTCTCAGAGGGGATTTACCAACATCACCAGATTGCCAGTAGGATTCATGGCACAAAAAAGTTTAAAGATTCTTAATTTATCTAGTTATCAATTTATCTAGTGCTTCTCAAACTTTAATGTGATTGTAAATCACCTGGTGATCTTTTAAGAAGCATTAATTCCGGGGTGGGAACTAAGATTTTTCATTTGTAACACACTCGCAAATGATTAGTGCTCCTAGCCCATGCCGGTCCATGGACCAAACTGTGAGTAGCCAGGTTTCTAGAACTGAGCTGTTTATTAAGTAGTTACATCTACATGTGGCTGTTTACATCGAAACATTGGAGGGTGCAAATATAGAAAATTTTCATCATTGTAGAGAGTTCTGTTGGACAGCACTGTTCTGAAGGTCAGAGTGACCTTTAATCAAGACAGGGAATCCAGACGCTTTAAAAGATAAAGACTAAAAGAGATACCATACCCAGTAGAAAGATGGCCAAAGACTATAAATAGGTATTTTACAAGAAGTACAAAGACCAGATTCATAAACTTGCTAGCATTTTGGGAAATACAATTAAAGTAATAGTATCAGCACAGGTTGGCAAAAATGAAAGTGGTCTATTTATGAAGAAATAATTTTAAAGATACACACATTGCTAGTGGAAATGTGGACTGCTGCAGCCCTTTGCAGATATCTAGCAACATTGATGAATGAAAAGAAGTGGCCTGCAACTTGGCAACCCCACTGTTGGGAATATGTCCCACAGGGCAGAGCACTAGTACAGAAGGATAGGTATGCAAGGAGGTTTGCTGCAGCATTGTTTCTGGCAGGAGGTGGAGGAGGGCATTGTGGGGGGAGACTAGAAACAAAATAAATACCCACCAATACAACAGCAAGGAAATGGTTTCATAAACCATAGTTAGTCTGCACCATGAAATATTGTACAACTATTAACATGAATGAACTAGAGAATAACGGTTTATTTAGGATTCTACAAAATGAGGAAAAGTGGATGCAGAAACTCAATGACTTCACTTTTTGTTGTTAGTAGGGAAAAGCAACTACCCCCTCCCTCCATTTGTGTATGTGTATGAGCATATGGAAAAGAATAGAGAAAGATACATGTTACTTAACTTGAGTTAAAGTGTTTAAATATTTGAATTATAAAAACTATAGTAATTTACTAACAAAGCAGACAAAATGACTTTCTTCAACACTGGTAAATTTCCTATTGTACCATACATCCTCATTTATTTCAAAAGTAAAAAAAATTATTTGAATTAGACTCTAATTGGTGAATCGCCTTAATTCTTTTATTCTTTTTATCCACATTTGTTAATATTTTAATGCCTATCTCAGTTACTCAGAAGGCATGGGAAACCATATTCTTACATTGATATACTTAATAATGGGTAATGAGATTTTTAAGATAATTTAGCAACTTGGTCTCTTCAACATTAAGATTTAAATTTGTTTAATTCAGTTATATTTAGGTCAATGCCTATTGAAAAGCCAGTATTTCAAATTTGTTGCAGTACTTTGCTGAATAAATTGTTGACTATACAAACTGCCTCCCAGCACATCCATGTAGCATTTTACAGTGGGGTGGTTCTGCCAGATCCTTGAGGTAGGCATCATGTCTTTATGATGGTACTACAGTGTTTAGCACAACAGTGGACACATAAACATCAATGAGCCAGTAATAATTAGCTGCTCACTTTGCAGAGACAGCAGTTGAGTCCAGAGAAGTCGACTTCCGAGAGTAATAAGGAGAAATAGCATTTGAATCTATGTCTCTTATTCCACCACACATGACAAAAATTACCTTTCTTTATTCCTCTATATTTCTTGGGGGGGTTTTTGTTTGTTTGTTTTTTAACTTTTAAATGCTTACAAGGCCAGGTGTGGTGGCTCACACCTGTAAGTCATTCCAGCACTTTAGGAGGCCAAAACTGGTGGATTGCTTGAGCCCAGGAGTTCAAGACCAGCTTGGGCAACATAGTGAAGCTTCATCTCTATAAAAAACAAAATAAAATTTAAAAAATTAGCCAGGCATGGTGGCACGTACCTGTAGTCCCAGCTACTTGGGATGCTGAGACCAAAGGAGTGCCTAAGCCCTGGCAGTCTGGCCTGGACAACAGAGTGAGATCCCAACTCAATTTTTTTAAAAAAAGCTTATATTTTTATGTTTGAGTTTACATGTATCCAAATAGACATAATTGAAAAGTTAGCATGTATTATGAAGTACTAAGATTTTCTTCTTTTTAACATATAGCAGACTTTTGATATTTCAGTTTTGTCTTGTTTTTAAAAGTCAAAAAGAAAAAATAATGTATTTCTTGAAACTTAGCAATAACAAAGTGTAGTCTGACAGAAAACAGACTTGTTACTTAAAGGGACAGTCTGTAGTAATCAAAGGTCAATTAAGTTTCCTATGTCAAATAGTGAAACAGTAGAGAAATACAGGGAGTAAAAAGGTGTTTCACCACCTCTTCCATCCTGCTTCTTTTTCCCACAGTGATAGGACTTTCACATGCCCTGGTTTTCATTTTTTACACAAATGCCCCTGCAGAGCTTCTGCCCAGTTAGTGTCTTCCCCTTCCCCTTTTATTTTTTTTTTAATGCTTAAATGTAACATAGATAAATTATAATTGTACAACTTGATGGATATTGGCATAGTGAACCCACCAGTTTAATAGCCACCCAGAAATGGGAGCCTCCTTCATGTAGGCTTTCTCAAATATTTTGAGAAAATTCTACGTAAATGTTACACAGAATATTATTGTTTAAGATGCATTTTTTTAGTTGCAGGTATATGACAATAATCTTTAATTTCAGTTGGAAAATATATAAGTTGTCAAATACTAATTTTTACACCTGCTTTTTCTACATCTTGAGCTAGTTAATTTAAGTGCTGGTACTACTTAGTCTAGTCATGTTTCAACATTAGTTCATTCTGCAAAACACTTCCAGTGTAACTGGTATATAAGGGTTATTGGGTATACAAAGATAAGGCAGGGGTTCAGGGAGCTGGTTGTGGAGAAAGGCGAGGGCGATAGACAAAACAAGAAAACATACAATTACAATAACAGATTTACTTTTTTCAGGCTGGAGGTAATCTTGTGTAATTTTCTTGTATGAATAATTTAGGAGATAGAAAAGATAACATTAACCCTGGCAGTCAAAATCAGTTCCACATATGTAGAAAGCTGGCAAACAATTGAAATCTTCTCAATTACTTGGCTTGTCCTTATTTTCCCTGGGCAATTTCTTTTCTTTATTGAGAAGGGAAATTGAGAGTTGGCTGTTAACACATTTGCTATTATGTAGAAATTTTGTGCTAGACAGTGCTGGTAACTTAAAATTTTATGGGTTTATTTCCTTATGTTTGAAAAGTTTATGCTTTTTGCCTCTTGTTTTTGTCTTACTTAATGCCCTCTTTTGTTCCTCCTCTTCCACAGAAGTTGATCACTAACGTTCTATATAATAGGCAGAGCATTAACTTACTAGGATTCTTGAAAACTTCCTTACTTTTTCCTTATGATGTGGGAAGCATGTCAGGCTGCTCACAGCATGTTCAATATGTTTCTGACAAAGGATAAGAACCAGGTGTTGTGAGAAAACAGAAGAGACATCTAACTCAGAGTTGGTGTTAGAGTCTTTCCACAGAGGTTAACGCTGAGCTCAAGACAGGAAAGAATGCAGAGGGGAATACAAAGGAGTCTTTTTTACTCTCTCTAGCCTTAACTACAAAGTTCTACAGTCATGGGGTTTGGTTTATTTTGAGGGAAGATGCTACTTTTTTTCCAGTGCCTTACTCTATTTTAGTTGCTAAAAATAAGTGTTGTTTTTACTCAAAATACAAAAGTAATAATTCTGTTTAAGGGGAAATTTTTTTTAGCTGAAAAGTCCTAAAGAAAGTGTTAGTAGAATGTATACGTCCCTATACTGCACTTACACTTGCTTCTGTTTATACTTGTATATGGTGTTTATATTTAAAGTATATAAATATGTAATGCATACATACACATAAATACATATGTATATATTCTCCCATGAAATTACTCACTGGATCAGGAGTTCATACCCTACTTATTTCAGGTTTAGATATTAATGTGCTCTCTAGACTTTTACACTTTTATATCTCTGCAATTTCACCCACACAAAAAAACACTGCTTTGGGCATTCATGTCATCTGGTACCCTACCTTATGACCTTCCTCATTTGCAGATCGTGGGGACATTCCTCTTTGTTTAGAAAAGTTTGATCGAGATTTAGTCTTCCTTTCTACCTCAGCTGCCTGGAGTACTTATGTGATTTACTAATCTACAACTTTGGCCTTGAATTTTTATTGCTTTTCTCATCTCCAGTTTTACACTTAGTCCCTTAGCCACATTTGGTCTCTCGTTACCTAGAGCTGGTTTATTGCTGAAGTTACCCGTTTGCTTTGATCCACTGAACATACTACTTCCTGTGTTTCCATTTTTCTCAGTCATCTTCCAATTTGTCTTTAACAAAATTTTCAATCCATATAATTTTTTTTATCAATCCTCTCCTAAATTGATGTGCTTCCTTCTCCATCACATTTATCAGTCTTTTCTTGCTAGTGTCCTCTAATTCCTCCCTTAACTTTCTTTTTAGTTTGTGTTTGTGTGTGTGTGTGTGTGTGTGTGTGTTTATTTTTAATCTGAACAGCCTGAAAAATACTCAGCTTTTCATTTTTCTAACTGAGCACTACTGGCAAAAATCACATAAGCAGTAACAAGCACTGTAAGTTTATTGTTACCAGCCTCAAATGGGCTTACACAATTGTGCTGTAATTCTACTTTTTCTGGCCCTCTCATTTTTCACAGAGGTTATTTTAGGCAATCACTGTTCTCCTCACATCTCTAGTTTTCCACTTTTCTTCTCACTCTCAGCAGATGACTTAGTTTTGCATTTCACAGGGAAAATGGAAATCCTCATACGAGAACTCCCACAGTTGCCTGCACCAACCCTGCTGTGGTGTGTTTGTTTGTTCTTACTGTTTATAATAGGAAGAGCCTTGCCTTAAAGAAGTGGAAAAATCATACACCTTTAGAAACCAGGTGGATAATATATATGTGAAGCATTACAGTAAGGAGTATGGTGCAACCTGTAGCAAATTGATAATAGCCACCTAAAAAAGATTTGAACTTTTAAGACTCTATCTGCTGGGGGAAAAGAGCCTGCCATGTGAACATGGCTTCTGATCTAAGACTATCTCCACATCCAAGCTCAGATCTCAGACCTTGGAGCCTTCTTAGGGGTTTTTCCCTTCTGAATATGCCCTCTCTTCTCTTGTGTTAATCCTTCTTATTCTGTTATTCCTTTCCTGTCAATATTTGAATATTTTCAAGCTTGTTTCATCTTTTTTTTTTAATAATCAGTATTTTTTATTATCATATTGTGGGGTACAGTTAAGGATTAGGTATACAAATATGCTTCGTTCAGACACCCTGTTTCATCTTTTAAAACCTTCATTAGCTTTATTTTCTTCTCTGGCGACTACACTTTCCCCACTTTTATTGTTAAGCTATAGAAAGAGTTGCCTATAGTTCTGGTCTTTGACAAACTTAGATTGGAGCCTTCCCTTTACTGTTGATGAGCTTTGAGACTTTACTCTCCATGCCTCAGTTTTCTCATCTATGAAAATGATGACAATCTTTTCATCCAGGTATAAAATTAAGTATTAAGTCAGATAACACACAGAAAATAGCCGAAAACAAGGGCAGTACTGAGTATCTAGATATATTCGCTTTAGTCTCTGGCACTCCAACTTCTGTGTCTACCCCTGAATACTTTAAAGACTTTCTGTTGTTTGTTTGTTGGTGTCTGCAAATTTCTCAATGCTACTCAGGAGTATTTTTCAATACCATTGACTGCCTCAAAGCCCTCTTCTACTGTTGTTCCTCTGGCTTACCCTGTGCTTCTTTGAACGCTCCCTTGGGTTCCTTGGGATCTTTGCCTTTTGCTTATCCTTTGTATGCTTATATTCCTCCAGATTCTGTCATGTTCGTTGTGCAGTTATTAAAGTTGAACTGTTAATTTGGCTATGATCTCTCTGGAAGGAAAAGCAAAGAGGAAGCGTTATAACAATATTAGTTTATAGTTACTAAGTACTACATGTTAGGCATTTTTTTTTATTTTAAAGATGTGGGGTATAATTCAGGATTAGATATACAACTGGTCATCATACAGGTGAAGTTTGGGCCTCTCTTTCGTCCCCACTTTGCCTAGTTTGAGATCAGGTACCCTTATTGATGTTACCCCCACCCCAGCAGTATCCTATTACTGCCATCCCTATCTTATAGTATTATGGTAATTGTTCAGGATCCACTTATGCGTGAGAACATGTGGTACTCTGTCTTTATTTCTGTGATAGATCACTGAGTATGATAGACTCTGGATCCATCCAAGTTGCTGCGAAGTCTATGTTTGTCCTTCTTTATGGCTACATAATACTCCATTGTGTATATGTACCACTTTTTTTTTCTTTTTGAGTTGGAGTCTTGCTTCATTTCCCAGGCCGGAGTGCAGTGGCACGCTCATGGCCACCCCAGTGTCAACCCACTGGGCTAAGGCAATCCTTCTCCCCCAGCCTTCCAAGTAACCAAAACTATAGACACGCGCGACCACGCCTGGCCAATTTTTCAATTTATTGTAGAGATGAGGTCTTGCCAAGTTGCCCGGGCTGGTCTGGAACCCATGGACTCAGGCACACATTTTTTTTTTATCCATCCAGTTTCAATGAGCAGCATGGTTGGTTCCATGTTTTGGCTATTGTGAATAGTGCTGCAATAAACATGTGTGTGCAGGTATCTTTTTTGTAGAATGATTTGAGTTCCTTCAGGTATATTCCCAATAGGGGGATTTCTGAGTCATATGGAAGGTCAATTTCTAGTTCTTTCAGAAATTGCCACACTGTTTTCCAAAGTGGTTGCACTATTTTGCATTCCCACTAGCAGTGTAGAAGCATTCCTTTTTTTCTGCATCCTTGCCAGCATCTGTTGTTTTTTGTTTTATTAATGATGGCCATTCTTACTGGGGTTAGGTGGAATCTATCTCAGTGTGGTTTTGATTTGCATTTCTCTGATGATTAGTGAGACTGAGCACTTTTTCATGTGTCTGTTGGTTGCCTGTATGTCTTCTTTTGAGAAGTATCTATTCATGTCTTTTGCCCACTTTTTAATGGGGCTGTTTGATTTTTTCCTTTCAGCACATTTGAGTTCCCTGTATATCCTGGATGTTAGGCATTTGTCAGATATACAGTTGGCAAATATTTTTTCCTTGTCTGTGGGCTGGCTTTCTGCTCTCTTGGTGATTTCTTTTACTTGGCAGAAGTTTTTCAGTTTGTTGAGGTCCCACTTGTCTATCTTATCTCTTATGACATGGGCTCTTGGGTTTTTGATCACGAATTGGTTGTCGGTTCCAATTTCCATAAGAGTATCTCCTGCATTTTCTAAGGTTCTTACAGTTTGAGGTTTTACATTTAGGTCTTTGATCCATTTAGAGCTGATTTTTGTGTATGGTGATAGGTAGGGGTACGGCTTCGATCTTCTGCATTTGGTCGGCCAGTTTTCCCAGCACCTTTGGCATAGGTTCTCCTCTCCCCAATGATTGTTGGAGGCTTTGTCAAAGATGAATTGGTTGAGAAATTGAGGTTTTGCTTCCAGAATCTCTGTTCTGTTCTATTGGTCTATATGCCTGTTCTCGTAACAGTCTCAGGCTGTTTTATTACTGTAGCCTTATAGTAAAGTTTTAAGTCTGGAGGTATGATGCCTCCTGCTTTGTTTCTTTTGCTAAGGATTGTTTCGGCTATTCATGGTTATGTTTCCATATGAATTTCTGTGTTGTCATTTCCAGGTCTGAGAAGAATGATGTTGGTAATTTAATGGGTATTGCGTTGAATCTGTAGATTGCCTTTGGTAACAATGTTGATTCTTCCTATTCAGGAGCATGGAATATTCTTCCATTTGTTTGTGTCTCTTTGGATTTTTTTAAGCAGTGTTTTGTAGTTTTCATTATAAAAGTCTTTCACTTCTCTGGTTAGGAAGATGCCAAGGTATATCAGTTTTTTTGTGACAATCGTGAATGGGATTGTACTTTTTATTTGGTTCTCTGTCTTCTTGTTGTAGGTGTATAATAATATGACTATCTTTTGCACATTTATTTTGTACCCTGAGACTTTGCCAAAGTCCTGTATCAGTGTAAGCAGGTTTTTGACAGATCCTCTTTGATTTTCGAAGTATAGCATTGTATCGTTAGCAAAGAGGGATAACTTCCTCTTTTCCTATTTGGATACCCCTGATATTCTTCTCCTGTCTAATTGCTCTAGCTAGGACTTCCAACACAATGTTGAATAGCTTTGTCTTGTTCTGGTTTTCTGGGGAAGTGTTTCCAGTTTCTGTCCATTTAGCAATATACTGGCTATGGGTTTATCGTAGATGGCACTTACTATTTTGAGGCATGTTCCTTCTATGCTTAGGTCTTTGAAGGTTTTTATCAAGAAGGGATGCAGAATTTTATCAAAAGCTTTTTCTGCATCTAATCATATGGTTCTTGTTTTTACATCTGTTGACGTATTTAATTACATTTATGGTCTTGTGGATGTTGAACCAGCCCTGCATCCTGGGGATGAAGCCTACTTGGTGGATGATTTTTGAGATGTGCTGTTGGATCTGATTTGCTAGAATCTTATTGAGAATTTTTTTTTTGTTAGGTAGTTTTCTTATGACACAGTCAATTTT
>CAUYQG010256450.1:0-32645 GCA_963574415.1 Tarsius wallacei
AAAGCAAGTCACCAGGGCACAAATCACAAAGGAGGTACCATCACTCCACTCCACCATGTCTTATAGAGGAGCTTTAGTCACTGGGACACCCTTCACATAGGAGGGTCACTCACTATGACACCAATTATGGAGGAGGAACTGTAAGGACATCCATTACAGAGAAGGGCTAGTTGGGGCAACTATTATGGAAGAGAGCTAGTCACTGGAGCTCCAATCAAGCAGGAGACATAGTCACTGATGTATCCATAAAAGAGGAAGGACAATTACTTGGACACCCATTATGTAGGAGGTCCAATTTCTAGGACACTCATAACGGAGTAGGGCTATTCACTAGGGCACCTATTATGAAGGAGAGCTGGTCACTGGGGTACCAATTGCTGAGGAGTCCCAGTCACGGGGGGCAGCCATTTATTAGAGCAACCAGTCACTGGTACAGAAATCTCAGAAGAAATCTAGTCACTCTGGCACCCATCACAGAGGAGGATCAGTCTTTGGGTCATTGTTCACAGAGACGGACAACTCACTAATGCACTCAGCACAAAGAATGGTAAGTCACTTGGGTACACATTATAGAGATATCTCACCACTAAAGCATCTATCACAGAGGAGAGACAGTCACTGGGACACTCATTTAAAAAGAAAGCCAGTCACAGGGACATTGGTTATGGAGAAGGCCCAATCACAAAGGACGACTAATCAATAGGATATCGATTTTGGACGAGACCCATTCCCTCTGGAAAAATCATTGAGGAGTCATTGTCACCAAGGCACTTAATTGGAGGAGAGCTAGTCATTTAGGCGCCTATTATGTAGGAGGCGGGGGCACTTTTCACAGTGAAGAGTCTGTCACTGGGGAACACATCACTAGTCAGTGAGGAACTGAATACAGAAGAGGACAATCACTGTGACATCAATTAAAAAGGAAGTCCAGTCATAGAGGGAACTCATCACAGAGCGGAGCTAGTAACAGAGGCACTCAACACAGAGGAAGTCTACTCACTGAAGCACACATCACATAGAACAAACAGTAACTGGATCTCCCATTATGAAGAAGCGACTGTCCCTGGGTCAGCCATCACTGTGAAGGGTTAATCACTGATGCAACCATCACAGAGGAAAGTCAGTCAATTGGGCTTTCCTTATGAAAGAGGGCCAGTCACTGGGGTAATCATCACAGAGGAGGGCTACTCCCTGGGACAGCCATTACAGAGGAGGGCTAGTCACTAAGGTACACATCACAAAGGAGAGAAAGTCATTGGTGCTCCCATCACGCTGAGCAGCAGTTGTCACAGAGGAGGTCCTGTCATAAGGACACCCATCACAGAAAAGGGCTAATCACTGGAATGTCCATTATGGAAGAGGCCCAGTCCCTGAAACACACATCACAAAGTAAGGACAGTCAATTGACAAATATCACAGGAGAATAATCCCTGGAGCAACCATCACAGAAGCCAGTCACTGGGGCACTCATCATAGAGGTGAATCAGTCACTGGGGCACACATCACAAATGTTATCCAGTCATTGGGATACCCAACACAGAGGAGACTGTCACTGAGACCCTCATCACAGAGGAAAGCCAATTTCTGAGTTACCTATTACAGAGGAGGGCCAATCACTGAGTAACCCATCAGAAAGAAGGCCTAGTCACTAGGGTATCCATTCAAAGGTGAACCAATTACTGGGGCACTGATAACAGAGGAGAACCAGTCACAGGAACACTCATCACAGAGCAGGACTAATCACTGATACACCCATCACAGTGGAGAGGCAGTAGCTGGAACACTCATTATGGATGAGGATGAATCAATGGAGCACCCATCACTGAGGCAGGCCCATCACTACAACACACATCACAATGTATGGTGAGTCACAGGGGCATCCAATTTGGAAGAGGATCAGTCACTGTGTCACTGGTTACAAAGAACATCTTTCATAGATGAGAGACAATTACTGAGGCACCCATCAAATAGGCCAAATAATCAATGGAGCACCAATCACAAAGGACGACCTAAAATTGGGACACCCATAAAAAACAAGGCTATGACAGTGGTCACACTTTATACAGGAGAGATTTACTGAGGTACCCATCAAAGACATGGCCATTCACTAGGACATCTATCACAGTGAAAATCCAGTGAATGGGTACCCATTGCAAGGTCAGTCATTGAATTATGCTTCTCAGATGAGTGTCAGTCACTACAATGACAGGAGAGTGCCAATTCCTGGTGTATGCATCATAGAGGAGGGCAACCAATGACGAAGCCTACATAGAGAAGAAACTGTCAGCAAGACATTCTTCACAAAAGATAGTCAGTAGGACTCCAATCAAAGAATAGGCTCAGTAAGTGGTTCATCCAAAATAGAGGAGACCCAGTCTATGGGAAACCCATTATGGAAAAAGCCAGTCATCTGGACATACATCACAGAGGTGAGTCAGTCAGAGGTTCATCAATTACAAAGGAAGCTAGTCACTAAGGCTGCCATCACAGAAGAGGAACATTCACCAAGGCACTAATTGAATAGGGAAGTCAGTCAATAGGCACCAACCACAGGGTACCTAATCACTGAAGCACCCCTCACAAACAACCCCCAGTAACTGGGTCACACTTTATAGAGTAGGGATTCACTGGGGCGCACATCATAGAGCAGGAACAGTCACTGAGGCATCCATCATAGATGAGGCCCAATATCTAGGGCATCCATCAGAAAAAAATGATCTGTAATTGGAACACCTATCATAAGGAATGTCATGTCACTGGGACACCCATCACACAGGATGGTCAGTCTCTGGGACAACCATTATGGATGGGAAATAGAAACTGGAGCACCCATCACAGAGAAGGACTAGTCAATGGGACATCTATTTTGGAAGAAGCCCAGTTATTAAGTGGGCTATTTACTAGGGACAACTCTTCACAGATTATGGTCATCAGTGGGACACCAATCAGAGAGGGGGCCCAGTCACAAGGGCACAACTAAGCAGAGACCAACTCACCATAACACTCATCACAAAGACTTTTCACTGGGCACCCATAATGTGTGAAGAAAAGTAACTAAGACACCAATCAAATGGGAGGCCCAGTCACTGGGGAATGTATTATGGAGGTAGCCCAGTCACTGGGACACTCATCACAAAGGAGGAGCACTCATTGGGGAACCCATTGTGGAGGAGTACCTATAATTGAGAAACTCATTACAATGGAGGGATAGTCAATGGAGCAACCATTATGGAGGCGAGCCAATATGGGAACACTTATTATGGAAAAGGCCCCAACAATACAGCACTGATTACAGAGGAGGGCCAGTCAATGGGACACCCATCACAGAGGAAGACAGTCACTGTGACCTCAGCACATAATGGGGCTAGTTGCTGGGGCAACCATTTTGGAGGAGGAACAGTAAATGAGGCACCCATCACAGAAGACAGACCGCCAGCACAGAAAAGGGTCAATTACTGAGGCACCAATTTCAGAGAAGCACTAATCACTGTGTTATCCTTTAGAAGGACGGTCAATCACTGAGGCAACAATCACAGAGGAAGTCCTGTCACTGAAATGCTCATCAGAGATGAGGGTTATGTTGTGCTCAAAGTTCTGTAAAGGAGAGATCACCAAAGACTCAGATCCAAAGCAAGTACACAAGGGTTTTTATTCAAGCTTGAGCCTGGGCTCGCGTTGGAATCCAACGAAGCGGCTTCAGTGACAAGTGAGCCCTGACTCAAGTTAACACGCACCTTTTATACATAGTTTTGAGGGTGGTTTTACAGACCTGTGCATACAGGATTGGATTAAAAACTATATGACATAGTTACAGAGATTTTGATTGGTTGATTCAAGTCCGATTTGGGTATGCTCCGCCTTTGTTACTTGTGATGGACAGGTTACTGCTAACCAAGCAAAATGATTGAGTAAGCAGGCAGCAGGTTTGAGACAACGCATAGCCTGCCTGTCAGGAGGGTGGCTGGCGCCGCTGGGTCGGGCGCCACTGGGTCTACTATAATCTAAGTAAAGGAATGGTTGGGAGTTTGGGAGGGGGCTTGTTGCTTGCTCAGCATTCATATCCATTGCAAAAGTTGAAACTTAACAGGGTTAAATACAAACACTGTTTAAATGATAGCTTTACAATTGCAGTCACTACCAGGCACCTGTTATGTGCCCAGTCTCACAGGATTTGAGGTAGAGTTAGAAATTCAGTAAATGTGAGGTAGGAATCTATATAACATATCAAACATGAGCTAAGAATTTATATAACATATCAAACATGAGCTAAGAATTTATATAACATATCAAACGTGAGCTAAGAGGGGGTGTATAGAAAACAGTGCAGCAGACGTGAGGTAGGGGTTCACAGCAAATATAGTTTTCTAAGTTTTCTTGGGTATTTCACTTACATGGTGTGCCTTTCTTTTTTGTTGGCCTCTTCTTTTTTTCATCCATCCTTCTTACCTGTCAAGGCATTGATGCTCCTCCTGACTTTTTTTCCTTTTTCTCTATTTCTTTCAAGTACATGCTTCCTGTCTCAATTCACATAACTTTTTTTCTTAAAAGACAGTAATTATTTAATTACATTTTCACAAATTTCTTGCCTATCATTTGTGTTCTTAGATCTAAAGAAAAATATAAGGAAGACAAGAAATCAATAATACCACCAGAAAGAAGAAAATTAGCCTCCAGATTCAGTCATTTCCTATAAATCATATTTGTTTGTTTCTATGACTAATGAATGCAGTATGGAAATTATTCACACTCCAGCAGCAACCTGGATGAAACCCATTTGCAGAAGGCCTTGAATAAGAATAAAATTCAGCATTCGTTCATTTTAAATGCAAATAGTGGAATCTGAGTAGGAAAAGTGTCAAAGTGGAAGGACGTTTTTTTCAGGCATTGCAGAAAGCTGTCATGGTGACTAGAAGGCTTAGCAACTTACTCATTTACAAAAATAAGTCTGAAAGAGTGAGTCAGGCACAGGTTTGTGGTTTTACTCCTGTCAATGTGATGGAGAATATATCCTGAAAAATCTTAGTCATCAGAATCTTAAAAAAAGCATTAGAGGGAGAATAGGATATCTGGAAAATTTTCTAAATTAGAGTCAAGGAATAACTTTTTAAGTGTGAAATTAAAAATGCATATCTAGTGTGTTCTGATTTTTGTTAAATTGTGCATCTTGGGTTTTATAATGATAATTTTACACTCATCTTTTCCCACTGGTGTATTTTTTTTTCTGGCACTTCTCTTGATTATCATAAACTTAAATAAGTAGCAAGGGAATATATTGAAAGTCAGAGAATAAAATTAATTGGAAATCAATCCTAAATAATATGACATCATTCTAAAAGTAGAATATGTCCTCTCTCAGCTTGAGTGTATTAGGGTAAAGTGTCACTGAGATTAGTTTGAAAAGTGTGGGGTTGAAACCCTGCTCTGGGCGAAAAAGTCCCTGCAGCTACTGCTGTGAGTTCTGTAGGGGCCAGACCCCAAGGCCTTGGTATGCAGCAATTAAGCTTAATTGGCTAGCTGGCCTTTGGGGGATTGTGAAGGAGCCTAATTAGCAGGAAGCAGTTGATTTTCCATCAGGGTGCTCTTTCACTTCCTCCCATATTTAGACTTTGAACTGGATGAAAGTTTAGAGGTGAATTTTCCCCCTAATGGTATGAATTTTGATGTGGAATGATCAGGTAAGAGGTTACTCTCTACAATGGAATCATTTGCTCTCATTCCAAAACACATATGCTGCTCCTACTGGGAATCTTATCAGGAGATTAGCTGGAGAGATTCATGTAAGAGTTTAGTTTGTGAAACGCAGTTTTGTTAGTCATTTTCCCACCCATGACCTCACCTTCTAGAGTATAAGACCAAGGAAATAGGAGTGAGGCTAGTTGATATTTTTGAATAGGTTTCAGAAATTGAGTAAAATTTTGACTTATTTTTAAAATTTAATAGTATATAAGACATGAAAGGATTATAAAGTCCAAGGATTATAAAGTCATGTCAACTAGATTTGCAGCCACTTTCAGGATTTGTGATCAATTTATTTATAGTTTGCAGAAAGCAGACAGACATTTCTAGCTTCAGTTTGTTGTATTTTCTTGCTCTGGATTAGACATTACAAGAGTATTTAAAATGTGTTTACTGTGCTTGAAGTGCTGTCACCCTGCCTTGTATAAGGAAACTTTCTTACCTTGAAGGAGCTAATCACTTATATATAGAGAAAGGTTCGAAGAAATAGAACATTCTGGTAAGCATTTCTATATTTACAATATTATATGTAAACTTTTTTTTAACATTTGGCATCAGAAGTTTTGCTCATGTCGAAGGCATTTCAATGCTACAAACGCTTATCTTTTTCAAAGAAAATTTTGACTTTGTTAATTGGTTGCTTAAACTCTTCCAAAACTTGCTCCTTACCCCAGCACACAGCATCTTAAATGTTTTTTTTAGAAAGCTTTATTTGAGCTCTCTGTTTCTCCCAGAACCTTGATATATCCTTCTTGGAACTCTGCTCTTTTCTTTTAATAGAAAATATTTTGGGGGGTTGGTTCAATTTTCTCTCTGTTGCTAACCTGTGCTTTCCAAAGAAGCAGATATCCTCTCCATTCTATTCAATTTTTTATCCCTAAAAACTAACTCATTGCATGCCTTATAACAAGTATTCAACCGAGATTTCTGAGTTGTGTGAATATTAATACCTCAAATTGGTGGTGCAACAACTGGCAACAAAGCAAAACCGGAAGGAGGTGTTTTATTTTTCTTTTGTGTGGATACCTACAACCTTTGTTTACTATGTATAGTTTGGGGAGAGGGCTGGTAGAATACCTAGGGATGCCATATGTTGTCATATTCAGATTCAGCCATAGTAATGAGACCAATTAATGATAATAGATAAGTTTAACCCATTCACTCAATTGTGGAGCTGGGGTTTCCTAAATTCATAGTGACCTATTCTTCCCCTTCCATACATTTTATACACAATCACCCTATTTGGTATGTTTTGAGGATAAGTTTAAACTCAACTTTTTCCTTAGATTTTTTTTGAAGCTCTTCCTGTTCCAAATACACACACACACACACACACACACACATTTTATTTCTCTCTTAAACTTCCCTCTGCCCCACTCCATTTTATACACATACTCACAGGATCCTCTATCATTACATTCTTGAAATAATTCCTAATAATATGATCAGTGAAAGTAATATACTACTTAACCCATTGAAAGAAGACCTACTTCTTACTCACTTTTCTGTCAATCAGAGTTATGAAACAACCCATCACCCATCAGTTAGTTAAATGCTGTATTATCTAATGGTTGAAAGAATCATTTACATGACTGAGCAAATGGATGGATGGATGGATGGATGAATAGTTGGCTGGATGGACGGACGGATGGATACATATATGAACTGAAGCAGTAACTGCCTGTTTTTATTCATTACCATGTCAACTTGGATTATTCTTATGTTTCCACAAGG
This sequence comes from Tarsius wallacei, assembly GCA_963574415.1. Lineage (NCBI taxonomy): Eukaryota > Metazoa > Chordata > Mammalia > Primates > Tarsiidae > Tarsius > Tarsius wallacei. Next base: position 7,471 of record CAUYQG010256450.1, read on the forward strand.
TGGAAGGTAGGTGAGAGTAATAACTCTGCAGGAGGGAAATAATAGAAAAATAAGCAGCAAAATGAAACACATAAAATACTTATTGCAAGCTCTCTGGTGCTCATTCTTACATATTTATATTTTGCAACAACATATCAATTTACTTAAGAAAATTTCCTATTTTGTGGAGATTTTTGTTAGGGTAAGAGTACAAATAACATAATTCTAAAATGAGAACAGAAAAAAGGAAACTGACTTTAATGCTTTGTTTTTTTACCATGGTTTTCCTTAAAACTTCTCACTCTAGTGTATTTCATGCATGCATAAAATTGTATCTATGTACTTGATATTAATGGATTGATAAGGAGCTGTCTTGTGCACTCATAGTGGAAAATGTGTTTTCAAAATTTGTTTAACATAAGAATTTTATATTATCCCTAATATACACAAACTGATTTAAGCAGAAATAAAATGAGTGCTTTGATATCTTACTGCTTAGGGCTCTCAGGAATACAGCGGCACTGTAAATAAAGCTGGCTTTTTTTTTTTTTTAGTTGGAGTCTCACTCTGTTGCCCAGACTGGAGTGCAGTGGCTGCTCCCAGTCACCGCAGCCTCGACCTGCTGGGCTACGGCGATCCTTCCGCCTCAGCCTTTGAAGTAGCTGGAACTACAGGTGCGCCCTGCCACGCCTGGCTAATTTTTGATTTTATTGTAGAGATGAGGTCTCACCAAGTTGCCCAGGTGGGTCTTGAACCCATGGGCTCAGGCAATTCACTCACTTCAGCCTCCCAAAGCGTGGGATTACAGGCTGAGCCACCGAGCCCAATAAGCTGACTTTCAAGTGGGCAACCTCGCTCAACTGCAATATTGCATAACTACAATATGGAACCACAAGTGTGGCAAATTTAGGATTTTAGATGATTTCTTGTTTGGAGACAGCAAACAGTGGATCTGGGATCAGTAAAGTTTCATTTGAGTCATCTCACTTGTGACACTTATTTTAAATGCAATCTGTTTAACCCAAAATATTACCATCTTTAGAAAATATATGCCTCTTTTCCAGGGCATTTCTCTTAACCATTCATAAGCAGCTTGTTGAAGAGCTTCCAAAAAAAAAATTTCATCTCATACAAAATAATTTAATGTATTTCTGTGGAGAGTATATTATCTAACAAAAGATGACTGCTACCTTTTCCTAAAAGGTTAGATGCAGATCTAAATCCACAATTCTCAGGGCAAATTATCTGAGCATTCGTTCCATGTTCCTTGAAATAAGACTAGTAATTTTCTACTCTTTGGGTGTTGTTAGAAGATAATTCTCCATTAGCCTCTCACATTTCTGCCCATTTTGCACACAGAGGCAATGACTTCTTTTGCTTTGGTATAGTTTTTCAAGGATGTTTGTATAGCAACAGCTTTGGAAGACTTAGTGTTTCTCTCCAGAGCAGAGGATAGGTATATTTACTGTCCATTATAAAAGATTCAGGTTCCCTAAACTCAGCTATTCTCTTTTGAAACACAAACTACAAGTATCACGTGGCCCTCTGAACATCACCTTATGGAAACTGGGTCTCAAGGATGCTGATGCTCTGGCTATTATTGCTAATAATACATGTTACTAATAGTAATAATATTACTATTCCTATTAGTTATAAAATCTTTTCTCTCAGATCTAGGAGTCTGTGTGTTCTGCCAGTATCCATGAAATTGTGTAATCTAACTTACTAGCTTAAAAATAAGACAGTATCTCATATCCTTCACAGTAAATGAGAGTCATAATGTAAAAAAACATTAAACACTGTGATGTAGAATTAATTCATGCTTTGGTTTTAACACATACTTGTAACATATGTTAACTAACCCTTTAACGATGGTTGAGTTGTTATATGGAAAGTTTAAAATTCTACTAAGAAGAAATGCTTCATTATGATACAGTATGTACATTTATTCAGCGTTACAGCAAGGGTAAAATTACATTTACATAATGTATTGCATAACTCTTGAAAGCCAGTACACTGCATCTTTTTTGTCATAAAGTTTCTACTTTTTCTAAGTTTAACATTTTAATCTGGAAAGAAAAGTAATGTTAAACCAGTTTTGCATTTAAAAAATTTCAGATACTTGCTACAATAAAGTTCCTAAATTATTTTCTTATCTTTCATGTTCCTAAGAAATCATGTTTCCCAAGGTATGCATCTGAAACACTCATGCTCAATAGAAACCTTTGTTCAATTCAAATATGATTATATATTAAAAGTTAGATACATGTATGTTTAATTAGTACCAAATATTTTTTTAATTTATGAAATATTAAATAAATTTTTTAAAAATTATGATTCTTCTTTAAAAACCATTATGTAGCCTAATTTGAACAATTTGAAATGTCTTAAATATAGCTTCATATATGTATTTCATTTAAAAATTTTATTAAACAAAGGACTGTATTTCATACTGTAGACTTAATAAAAGCAACTCATAATCATTTTGTTATTATAATTAGGATTTTGAACATCTGAAAAATGCAAATGTGGTGAGATATAATAGTGTTCTTCATTATGCAAATTTAGTAGATTTTAATATTAATTTACAATAGTGTCTGATAATTATAATGTTAATAGTGAGAACTATGTTTGAGATTAACGACTTATGCATATTTCATAGTTTTACTTTTCTTTTTTTAATGCTCTACCTTTTATAGATTAACTTGGGTAGTTTATCAGTGATAAACTGGCAACTTTTATTGTGTGGAAATGAAAGATTACTCTCAAGAATCAATACACTTTATCGTGTATTGTGCTTCTTTCTCTCTTGATTCCTCTTTGGTTTTTGTTTCCACTGCTTTTTCCATATTTCCTTTACTTTCTCCAATTTCATTTACTCTTCTTTCCAGGTTTCTTTTTTTTCCCTTTTAGCTTCTTACTCTTCAATCAACATTGACTTATTTTCAAGAACCTCTGACTGTAACTACCAAAAGCAGCAATGAAAAACAGTATCAACTTCATTAAACATCTTGTGTATCATCATATAACAAATATGTTAAATATATTATTTAAAAAAAATCATCAAAACTCTATGTGTTTGTGTGTGAGTGTCTGTGTGCATATATGGGATTAAGAAAAATGAGAGATTCAGCCATTTGAAGTCACTGCAAGTCCCAGCTGTGCATCTTGCTTTGGGACTTAGAGCTAGTTAACTCTTTTTGCTTCTGCTTCTTCATTTGGAAATAAGGTCAGAGAAGACTGTAACCTTTTTCAGTGTCACAATAGGCCATTGTGCCACAGGCTCATTCAAGGATTATTTTATTGTCTAGAGCAGAGGTTTGGCAAAATTTGACCTACATATGAAATCAAGCCCAAGGCCTGTGTTTGTTCATTCCTTGGGCTAAGAATGGATTTTACATGATTAAAAAGTTGTAAAAAAGAAAATGATAAAGAAACAAAGCCAAATATGTGGCAGAAGCTTCATGTAGACAACAGGTACTAAAATATTTACTATTTGATTCTTTACGGAAAATATTTACTGACTCATGCCCTAGAGGAATGAACCATTGTTTGATTTACTATGTACTATTGATAGGATTCAGACTCAATGAAAATAGATGATAACCAGTAGACTGATAAGCTGCAAATGATTTTTGTCCATTGGAGAGGCAACAGATTTCTGTCTGGTAAAAAAAATATAATCCTAAAGTTTATAGTTGTATTGTTCTCTAAGACATAAACCAGTTTCATATACTACTTAGTAATCATATTCCAGCATCCTTTAAATTGACTATAAATACTTGTCTTTCTCATACTCTTTTGAAACAGCTCTGCTATCCTAATGGCTCTCTTATTAATAAATAAAATAATTTTTTGACATGTATTTATTTTATATTTGTACCTAAATCATATGTTTAACTCCTAGAAATTTAAGCTTTGGCAATAAATGGGCAATCTCCCTCTTTCCTATTTAGTATAAATTATTTCAGGATTTTAATACAGCATGGTGTTGGACAAATAGGTTGAATTGATTTGCTTTTCTTAAAGGTCAATCTAGATATTCTCTTAACAGAACTCCAATTTAGGGCTTCTCTGAGTTCTTCTATTCTCTTCACTTCTTTTAAAGACTATTTTTTAGATAAGTTTTAGGTTCACAGAAAAAAAAATTAAAAGAAGGTACAGAGATTTGCCACATACCTGTGCTTCAGCATACACATGGCCTTCCCTGTTATAAACATCCTCCAACAGAGTACTGTAACACGTACATTTGTTACAGTGAACCCACATTGACACATCATTATTATCAAGAGTCTATAGTTTACATTAGGGTTCTCACTTGGTGTTCTCTATTTTTTAAATGATAGTGTCGTTATAACTGGTGCTCACCACTCATAACAGTAGAGTTGCAGGTTTATCAAGGGACAGCCATGTTTTTCTTTTTCTCAAGCTTCTTTATGCAAATTTCAATGATTATTGTTATTACTTGATAAATCAAAATTAAGTAATATACAATGATGTAAAAATCATTGCAGGAAGAGATTTAATTCAACGAAGACCAAACTGAATGCAAAGACTCAACAACGATGAATTGCTAAATAAGTGTCATGCAATTAATGTGACTGAAGCAACAGCAGAAGATTGGTGTGTTTGGCTTTGACCAGGCCTCTGCTTGGAAGCACCTAATTTTGAAAACATATGTGCTGCATGTAAAACAAAATTTTGTTTATTAAACAAATAGTTTTTGGAAACAGGAAGAGTGTAATGCTCTATTTCCTCCATTTATTATTTTTTCCTCCATTTATTATTGATCAGACACTCTCAAAATAGAAATATCAATACAGATAAATAAATATGTACAAATAAAATGGAAACAGGAGATCTGTTGAATCTTCACAGGTTCTCATATCATAGGACATTCATACATAGAAAGAAATAATTTCAGGAACATCTCAAAATAAATGCCTTTATAAAATTAGTTTGGGTTTTATAAACAAGTTCTAGTGTTGAATGAATGTATACATAATTGAGTAGCAATGTGGTTGACTAGGGTCAATTGGTTTAAAAGCCCATTCCCAGTGATACTCTTTTCTCTTGTAACCTTCAGCCCCAGGATCCGGGGTGCACTTTTTGAGGCATTCAGAAGGCTTGGGGGAGCAGGTGAACCTTTAGCTCTAAATAGTTGATCTAGTCTCCTTTCCTAAGTCAGAATGTAGGCAATGATTATAAATAGTTTGAGCACTGACCCCACAACTAGCCTGGGCTCCCATACTTCATGTTCTCTGTCTTCTCATCCTTTCTCCCACCTCTACTCTGGTAAATGGCCACTGCAGTTCTCACACATCAATTAACGATTTCTCTTTTTGAAGTCTCTGCTGACCCTGTTTTAACTAGTCTGCATGCTTATAAGTCTATATTGGTATGTAGTGGTGTGAATTATCAATATTTATATGCATGTACATTATCCTGCAATTATCATTAATCTGAAGTTATTTTAGTTGCATATTTTATGTGAAGATAAAATTACTTTTCTTCTGTGAAAATACTTTGAACAATGAGCTGCTGTATGATGTTGCTGTCTTTTCAGTTTATGGCATACTTTTGTAAAAAACTTTAAAAATTCTTTTGTGCCTTTTCACATTGCCTACATCAGAAATGTTAATGCAATGAAAAATTCTTGAAACTCAACAAGTCAGATAGTAGTTATTAAACACTTATGTAAATACAGTTATGGTTTTTCAATGTTGACTTAAGATGGATTTAGGTCTGAGTACCATATGTACTCACTCATAAGTGGAACTTGAACATTTATGGTAATACTATAAGAAAGGAATTGGCAGTAGTGGGATACCACCAGGGGAGTTGGAGCACACAACATCAATAAGGGTACCTAATCTCAAACCAGGCAAAGTGGGGACCAAAGGGAGGCCCAAACTTTACCCGTACAAAGACCACATATGTATCTAACCCTGAATTGTACCCCACATCTTCAAAATAAAAAAAAGAAAATAGATATACATTCATGTTTCAAAGCTAATGATTGCATTTTAATTAATCAGAAAATAGGAAGATAAATATATTTGTTTATATTTAACCTCTTTTCAGTTATTAATATGAAAAATAGATCTTCTGATTTGATCAACACTTCTTCCATTTTATGCTTTTCTAAGACTTCCTTCTGTTGAAAATGCATTACAAAACACAATTTATGTGGACTAAAAAATAGTCAATGGAGACTGCATGAGGTGGGTCACGCCTGTAATCCCAGCATTTTGGGAGGTCGAGATGCAAGGATTGCTTGAGCCCAGGAGTTTGAGACCAGCTTAAGCAACATAGCAAGACCTCAACTCTACAAAAAAAAAATGAAAAAATTAGGCTGGTGTGGTGGTGCATACCTATAGTACCAGCCACTTGGCAGGCTGAGGTGGAAGACTGCCTGAGCTCAGGAGGTGGAGGCTGCAGTGAGCCATGATTGTGCCACTGCTCTCCCAGCCTAAGCGACAGAGTGAGACCTCAACTGAAAAAAAAATAGCCAATTGAAATGAGTCATTAATACTTTCAAAAGACAGAAATTTAAACAGAAACAGTGTTCGTTAAGTAGATACATGCTCATGTTCATATATTCATGTAACCCTAGATTTCTCAACAAAGTTCTAAATTTATGTGAAACTACTATGTAATGATACAATTTCCACTCCCCTGGCTTCTACCACTTAATATCAAAACTACACTTGGGAAAATGACTTTTATCTAGTTTAACACACAGATAGTACTCATGCTTTGAAATTTCCAATCTTTAATCTTCTAGTGTTAGGGTTTATTTATTCTTTTGAAAAGACTGCTTTTAGCAAAAAACAAAGCAAACAAATGCCCTGCAAAAGAATCTATAGAATTGTTGGAAGAGAAATAATACTTTAAAAGCAAATTTTTAGTAGATGAGTTATAAATTTAACAGTTTAAATCTACCTTAAAGTGCTCTTGGTTTTTATTTTATTTTATTTTTTATTTTTTGAGTTGGAGTCTCACTCTGTTGCCCAGGCTGGAGTGCCGTGGCACACTCATGGCCACCGTAGCCTCCACCTGCTGGGTTCAGGCGATCCTTCCACCTCAGCCTTCCTAGTAGCTAGAACTACAGGTGTGTGCTACCACACCTAGCCAATTTTTTTATTTATTGTAGATATGAGGTCTCACCAAGTTTCCCAGGTTGATCTTGAACCCCTGGACTCAGGCAATCCTCTCTCCTTGGCCTCCCAAAGTGCTGGGATTACAGACTTGAGCCATTCCTCCCAGCCTGCTCTTGGTTTTTAACAATAGATTATGATATATTCTTATAAAAGATTTAAATTCAGTTATTAAACACTGCTTTGAATGATTAATTTTAAAATCATTTTCTTCTACCAAATAATAGACATTTTTCTCACTTTTCCACATAAAAAAATTAAAAAATAATCTGTCTTATGGTTTTGAATTTGTGATATGGTTTGGGAGTAAACATGACATATTTGGAAAGTGAAATAAAGACAATAGTTGAAAGGCAAAAGTATTTACTTTTTGAAGACCTAAAACTGACACAATAAAAATATCTTAATTAATATCTATAAGAAATAAATGCAAGAACATTCAATATGCATAAATTATGAAACACTTAACTTTTTTCTAGTGAGTTTTTAAAAGAGCCAGCTATTTATTTTATCTCCAAGTCATCATCAGTCACAATATTAATGATCCAAATATTACAACTTATTTTCCTAAATGCGCAAAGGAAATAAAAGCATTACAACAAAGAAACTACATCGTATTTGTAAGGAATGAACTGGTTCAAAAAATTCTGATTTGTAGAAATAAAAATAAATGAAATGATGTTTTATATGTGAGACATTCAGGAATAATTAAGCCATCATCGCCTCCCCCCACAAATGTGAATTGAACAAAACAATTTTTGTTTCTCAGAAATATTCATAGCTGACTTTAATCTAGATATAATACAAAATATAAATATTCAATGACTATGTAGTCAGACTCAACAATAACCTGATTATACTTCTTTGAGAATTTTTTTTTTTTGCCAGACGTCCGGTCTTGTTTTTGCATCTTAAAGAAAATAAAAAGTCTTTTAAAAAAATGTTATTTTCCCACCTTCTGTTATACTTGGGAACACTACTATCTGTTCATTTATTATTAGAATGAATTATATATGTATAATATTTAAGTATAGTTGACAAGTAGAACATATAAAAATCTCTCTGAAATGGCTCAGCTAAAGTAAGTAAGTTTCACTTAATATTCATTCCTAATGGTTCCCCATTAAAACGCAATGGTAAATCTGACAAAACAATAGGAGGAACATAATCTGTGTGACCCTTTATTCATCTTCTAATTGTTGCTGTGGCAACGTCCGTCCTTTATTACCTAGTTATGAAAATAGTTCACTTTAAATTAACCGGCATCACCATGGAACAAATTACATGACTGTGTGGTCGAGAAGCAAATCAGGCCCATATCCAGTATAATTGGGTTGAAACTGTTATATAGGGATTCTGTGAGTGAAAGCTAGAAATAGAATTTTTGCATAGCAAATAAATCTACAGTGACTAGTGATACTGAGGCCGAATTGTCTTTTTTTTTTTTTTTTTTGAGTTGGCGTCTCACTGTCGCCCAGACTGGAGTGCAGTGGCCGCTCCCGGCCACCGCAGCCTCGACCTGCTGGGCTCCGGCGATCCTTCCGAGTAGCTGGAACAACAGGCATGCACTACCACGCCCCGCTAGTTTTTTATTTATTTATTTATTTATTTATTTATTTATTTATTTATTGTAGAGATGAGTTCTCGCCAAGTTGCCCGGGCGGGTCTCGAACCTGCGGGCTCAGGCAATCCACTCACCTCGGCCTCCCAAAGCGCGGATTACAGGCTGAGCCACCGAGCCAGGCTCAAATTGTCTTTTTTAAAGGAGAATTTTCCTTTTTTGGAGTAAATATTTTTAGTTTTTCAATAATGCTTCATATTGATTATTTGTGTTAGGACATAGCCTATATGATTGAGAATATTGACTGATCAGCCTCCATATAGACAAAAGAAAATGAAATTAAATCTGAATTTTAAGTTCAGGATAATGAACTTGAACTTTTCTTGAAATTTCAGAAAAAAAAACCCCTAGACTATTTTCCAAAGTGATGGCCAAGAATGCTACTATGGTTTAAAACAGTGGTCCCCAAACTTTTTGGCCTCAGGGACTGGTTTCACGGAGGACAATTTTTCCATGGAATGTGGGGAGGGGAGGAGAGATGTGCAGTCAAACCTCACTGCTCATGTTAATCTGTACTGGCAGCCACTCCCCAGCACTTGCATCAATGCCTAAGCCTCACTTCACATCATCAGACATTAGATTCTCATCAGGAGTGTGCAACCTAGATCCCTCGCATGTGCAGTTGACAAATAGGGCTCATGCGCCTCTGAGAATCTAATGCCATCGCTGACCTGACAGAAGGCAGAGCTCAGGCAAGAATGCACACAATGGGGATTGGCTATAAATACAGGTGTAGTTTTGCTCCCTCACTGCTGCTCCGCTTCTGCCGTGGGGCACAGTCCCTAACAGGTGAAGGACTGGTACCAGTTTGTGGTCCAGGGCTGGGGACCCCTGCTTTTTTTTTTTTTTGAGTTGGAGTCTCACCCTGTCGCCCAGACTGGAGTGCGGTGGCACGCTCTCGGCCACCACCGCAGCCTCGACCTGCTGGGCTCCGGCGATCCTTCCGCCTCAGCCTTCCGAGTAGCTGGAACTACAGGCGCGCGTTACCACGCCCGGCTGATTTTCTATTTATTGTAGAGATGAGGTCTCTCCAAGTTACCCAGGTGGGTCTCGAATCCTCGGGCTCAGGCAATCCACTCATCTGTGCCTCCCAACGTGCTGGGATTACAGGGTGAGCCACCAAGCCCGGCCAGGGACCCCTGGTTTAAAAGGCCAAGACGATACTAAATTGGAAACATTGGAAAAGAAAAATTTAGAAAACATTGAAAAAATTTAAAACATTGGAAAAGAAAAAGAAAACACTAAACACTTTTCTCTGCCTTTATTATAACGTACTCTTATCGAGAATAGTATGGGTACATGTGTACTAAAAAAAAAAACTGGAGAAAAAAAACAAAGTGAGTGAATGGCTTCTACATATAAACAGAATAAAAAACAAAACAAAAACAAGTTTGGGAAGATAAAGTTTGAGACTAGATCATATTTGTAGCACTCTAAAGATTGTATGTATATTTTTTGTTTTTCTCTTCAGTGACTAAATGATCCTTGGTGTAGGTTTGTACAATATAGTATTAGAAAAAAAGCTATTGATTATATCTTGAAGTTAAAATGGATCTTTTCTCGGCAAATATAAGAAGCTATATTTACATGAACTTAAAATAATTATTATTGATGAAATTATTATGACATTTTTGAAATACAAGTAGATACAAAGGGATTTTAGATAAATTCATGGATTGCAGTTCCTCAATGAAATGGTAAAGAAGCTGAGATTCTTTTAGAAATATATCATTTTACTTCTTTACGTCTGACCTAGTAGAGGGCAAACATAAATTTCATGAAAACATATTCTCTAGAAACTATCAGAAAATGGAAAACACTGTGTGCTTGGGAAAACTTTTCTTATAATTTGAAGGTCATTTGTATTTAAATGTTTTACTGCTTAGCTTAGTTTTTATTGTTAGCACTTCATTTATTAAAGACAATGAAAATATTTTTTGAAAATGAAATTACACAATCATTGACTAATATGTTATCAGAAATGTTAATATCGTTATTCAGTTTTACAAGTTAATCTTTTTAATTACAAAATTTCATCCATAAAATCATTCATCAATGATAACTGATGAAATAAAATAACATATGGCATGAAAAAGATGTGAATAGAACTGCATGTGAAAGATGTACATCTGATATTTTAATGAAAACCCTCCCTACCAAGTATGCCAAAAACCTGTAATTGTTTTGTATCTTATTAAACCAGAAACCTAGAATTGTCACTTGGAATGGGGAATGAGTTAAGGAGGTAGGTATTGCTATTGAGGGTTTTTGGTTGGGATTCTATTAGAGGCCATTTACTATCCCATTTTCAACAAATCATTTTGATACCTGCTGTGCTTTTTTAGGGCACTATCAGGCACCTACTGCTTCTGGGTGGTGAGAGTTTGATTTGTGGCTTCCTTCACAGCACTAGAGAAAACTTGAGAGGCAATCATTAAACATGAATTCTAGTTTTATGATAACAAGAAAGAAGTTGGACTGTAAAGAGACAAGACAATTCAAATTCAGTGAAAGGGATCATGCCTGGGTATTTGTCAATAATAGTAATTTAGATTCCAGACCTCAGCACAGTTCTAAACTGGGGCGGTGACTACACTGCTCTTTGGGAACAGGGAGCCAGTGTGGCATCCTGGGACAAGCACTGCTCTGACCAGCTTGGACACTTACCAGCAGTGTGATCTTAGGAAATAATGAGATTTTGTGTTTTTCATGTCTAAAAGGAAGGTGTGATTTTCAATTCTAAGATTTTTTCCCCTCAAAAGTCTATTTGAATAATATTAAAATTTCCCATGTAAATAGAGAGTAAGTTAAGGTTGGAATCTCTAGAATAAATGTTGAAACGTACAGCAATTTTTCACTAAGTGCACCTTAAGGCACTCTGAATACTTCACAACCAATTTGTATTTATGCCTTTCTTTAAATAATTTGCAAATGTACAGGGACTATTCCATTTGCATGTGTTTAAATGTTTACTTTTTACGATGAAGGGGGAACAAAATTTTGTCTATCAAATGAGTAGTTCATGGAATCATAAAATAAGTCATGCTGTTTTTCTCCATTATTTAATGTTCAAACAACCTCAAAATAGAAATATCAATACATATAAGTAAATATGAGCAAATAAAATGGAAACATGGAAGATCTGCTGAATCTTTACAGTTTTCATATTGACATGAAAGTATTCACACATCACAGGACATTTATATATAGAAAAATAATTTTAGATACATTTCAAAGTAAATGTATTAGTTTTTTGTTTTATAAACAAATTTCAGTGCTGTGTGATTGAATAGATACTTTAGTCCAATTGAATAGATAATATAGCAATATTTCTGCTATTTTATGATAAACTGCAGTGCAGCTCATCATATAAGGACTTATCTCTATGCTCCTTATTCGTCCCATGTTTTTAAATATTTCTATTAATATAAAAAAATCAATATTTTCCATCCTGAAGACCTTTCTGATACACAAGTCTATGTGATGCCATGAAATTGAACCAACTGATGTATTTTTAAAAATTTTGGTCTGTGGTACAACCAGACATATTTATAAATGTGCATACATTCTTACAATTTTTCTTTTTAATTTATTTGAGAGGCATATCAATTTACATAACCACCATTTTATTAGAAACTGTTGGAAAAATGGTGAAAAAAACTCAATTGAACATTAAATTAAAGGTTATGTTTTGGTTCAGAATTTCTTCTTTTACAGAAATAAGATTTTAAATGAAGCTATGTTATTTAAAATCATGTATATGATACTAAACAGTCTCCCATTCTGAAGCATGAAACTATGTAGTTCCTTAAATTTATAATGTCATACGAATATCTACTTATGGTTTAAGAGTGTATTACATCACTATAAATTTCCTTTGTGCTCCCTCAGAAGAAGATGTTTTAAGTGCCTGATAAAGTGAATAAATTCTTAATAAAGAGCTTAGAAATTCAGACTTGATATATAAAACATTATTATTTTGTTGGGGGTAAAAATTGTTTTCTAAATCTTAAAAAAAACCTTTGTGTCTGTATATTTAAAATATTTTAGCCTTGAAATACAGTGGTGATTACTTAGTCTATTATTTACCTTCTTCACAGAAAAGGGAGCCATTTTTTATGATTTCCAACCTGTTGGCTATTTACCAGTTTTTTATAAATCTCTGACTTCAGAAACCGAGGAAAAGAATCCTTGGCCATGAGACTATAGATTAATTTCTGAGCCTCATCAAAACACTTGAGAGTTGGTTCAGCAATATTCTTTGAGATGAGGTCCCGGGTGCTGAAGTCAATGTTAATCTGTGAAAAATAAAGTTGTGTAGAATTGAATTAGTTTAACCAAAGAATACATGGTACATACCAATGGTAGATACACAAATTATTTAATTTTTTTTCCAAACTCAAAGCTAATCTGTTGCAAAACAGTAGAAGAGTCATGCATTTGTTGTCTGGACTACAGAACACATGCTTGGTTTAATTATTTTTCTAAGCTTGAGAGGGGTGGCATTGACAGGGAACAGAGGTAAAATCTTGTTTTGAGTTTTTTTTTTTTAAAGCAAAGTCAAAAAGCAAACAAGATACTTTGTAACATTATAAACTTCTTTTTCTAGCCACCTTTCCCCCGCTAGTACCTTTACTTAAATACCTGAAATGCTCTTTCCATAGGCAGAACTGCATCTAGAATTTTACTAGGTTGGAATGCACCAACCCAGTCCCATTCTCAATATTTTCCATTTTCCTCACTGCATTGCTTTTTCTTTGAATTTGTATTTATTTTGTTTGATAAAATGTACCAAATAACTTTTCACTGATCCCCATTCTCTCACAGAAAATATATCTATATATAATGTCTTTGTTTCTTTACCATTACCTCACATAGGGGTCTTCAACAAGGTCTAATAGAAAGTGATTACATTGGAAGACATACACCATTCAGCTGCAAATATGTAAAATGCCCTAATCTTCTTGTGGAACTATTTACCCCCACTTTACATATATTCCAACACATATTCTGAGAGGCAGAAAATTTTGCATCCAAGATATCTAATTTAAACTGAAAATATTCATGAAGTTCAAAATATGTTTGCAGCTTAAAATTATGACTACCAAAGGCAGATGCTATATCTATCTTATTCATAATTCTATTTTCCAGCACTTATCAGAATACCTACCACATAATAGGTAATCAGTAAACATTTGTTAAATAGAATTAAAATGCCTCCTGGCAAAGTGTAGAAGATTGTAAAAATGGTAGAATTTTGGAGTTTGGTAAAAGAAAGACTATAAATGACAATCTATGCTGCATTAAATTAAGGCTAAATGATAGGCAGACAGATCTGCCATCAAATTCCTCCTCACCTACTTCCTTGCTGTTTGTGAGTGAAGCAATTTCTATGGTTTCCTCTCATCTTTAATTTCCATAGTGTAAAAGAGAATAATAATGGCACCTATCTTAAAGCATTTTTAGGATTAAATGTTAATGTGAAAAGAATCATCAAAGGGCCACTGTATCCTCACAGATATTTTCTTTCTTTAAGGACTTTAGTTACTCAATGATCCCAGCATACATCTGCATTTCAATTCCTTTGATTACCTTCTGAGGTACCTCATCAAAGTTCTGGATCGAACAACAAAACTTTCTCAAAGTCTTCCAAACTTGTAATCAATTCATCCTTCATTATATAGGAAGATGGTTCAGGGCAGTGGAAAAACTTTGAGATCATTTCTAAGCCTGCCTCGAACACTTTTGGTGACTAGAGCGAGTTACCTAAATATTTCTGAGCTTCTGCTTCTTCTTTTTTAAGCTGTTAATGCTTCTTGCCCCAGCTGATATAAGAATTGAAGTGAGATGATCCATCAATTTGTTGATTTTACAAATATTTATAAATGTCTGTTATGTGCCAAATGCTGTCTATATGTGGGGAAACACAACCAATAACTAAATAAATAGTATTATTTTAGATTTATAGCTGAAAGATCAGAAAAAGCTGGCCCCTTAGAGTCAGGAAAAAGCATTTCTGGCAGAAAAAATAAATACAGAGTAGCTGATGTAAGGCAAAATTTGTTAGGTTCTAAAGAGTCCCTACACCTGGATGGTTGGAGTGTAGGTACAGAGCAAGGAAGTTCTGTGAAGAGATTAGAGGAGGAGACCTGGGCCTGGACCTGGAGAGCTTATGTGCCGTGTCAGGAGTTCTGTTTCTCAGCTAGAAGCAACAGAGAGACACTGAAGTGTTTTGAGCAGGAAAGTGGCATGGGAACCTGCAAAATGAACCTATATAGTGTCTGCTTCGTGGTGAGAATCAATGAATAGCAGATATTATTAAGATCATATCTATGATTTGTTTAACTTTGTAGCCTTCCAACGGGTAAGTATAGCAACTTAACTTATTTCAATATTCATCAAGGGAGTTTTTACTAGCAGTAGGGCCAATGTGCACCCACTGCACAGTGTTGACTTATTATTACTATAGTCAAAACTGAACACCTATAATAACTCCCCATTTCCTATTTTAGAAGTTCAAAGCCCAGATTTTGACATTCATGGCCTTTACAATGTGGTATCAATGTACACATTTCTTCTCTTCCATGTGTGCCCTGTACTACTATCAAGCTAGACAATTTCCCTCAAATTCCATGTGTTTTCCACTTCAGAACATTTTCTGATAATATTTCATTCTAAGTGAAAGTCATTCGCTTTTCACCTGTCTTTCAAAAATCTTTTTTGTTCTTAAGGCTAAATTCAATTAACATCTAATATGCAAAGTTAACTTATTTTTTTGTTCTCTGACCTTCAGGGGATTTTGTATTGCTTATATGATATTTACATTTTGTGCCCCTTCACCAAGCTTCGCATACTGTAAGACTCAATAAATATATGTTGTATAAATCAAGTGAAAAAAATGGTTCTATATTTGTTCAAAATTATGATTAACACTGCATTTCAACATAATAATGATAATTAGCATTAGTATTAAAATACATTAGGCTTGTATTTCTAACTTATTTTTGTCATTTTTTTGATTTGCCTATTTTCCTACAAGGAACTGCCAACATCAGTTATTGATAGCTAAGTGACGAACAGATATACTGTTCCCAGGAGATAATCATTAGTTTTATGAAGACATGTCTTGGCAATTCAGCTTAATGTCAGTGACAAAACATCACACCCACATGTTTGTGTAAATGTCATTTTTCTTCAAGTTGTCCGAGTTAGAAACATAGGAATTATCTGTGACACCTCTTTTTTTCTCTGGTTTCTTATCTACTGTTATCTACTGGTTGTGTGTATGTGTGTGTGTGTGTGTGTGTGTGTGTGTGTGTGTGTTCTGCCTTTTATTTTGTAATTTCACAAAAATTTTTTTATTCTCACTCTTTTATTCAGTTTAGGCTTTTATAACTAACATCTTCTCCAAACTACTGAATTTACTACTTATCTGATACCTCTTCTTACAATATCTTTTCCTTCTAAACACTGTGAATAGTATCACCATATCAAGTTCAGCAAAATACCACTTTTATCATATGAATATTCAGCTGAAAACCCATTATTTTCTGTAACACCAAATTTAAACATCTTACCCTGGCATTTGAGATTCTTCACACCCTGACATTAATATGCTGTTTTGAAATGAACTTCTACTTATTCCTAGTGGTATCCATAAAGCTGGAGTACTCTGTTCCTAAAGTGAATCTTTTACCTAAATCTTTTGTTTATGCTGTTTCACAATCTAAAATCCCTCTTATCTCCTTTAATAAAAAAATAATGTGTATAGATAAATACTATATTCCTTTAATAAAATTACTCCTGGAAACATGTCTGTGAATGCATACCCAACTTAAATACACTTTTTTTTTTTTTTTTAGAGTCAGGGTCTCACTCTATAGCCCAAGCTGTAGTACAGTGGCATGATCACAGCTCACTGCAGCCTTAACTTATTGGGCTCAGGTGATTCTTCCACCTCAGACTCCCCGTAGCTGGGACTGTAAGTATCTGCCACCATACCCAGCTAATTTTTTGATTTTTTGTAGAGACAAGGTCTTGCTATGTTGCTTAGTCTGGTCTCAAACTCCTGGGCTCAAGCAATCCTCTCTCTTTGGCTTCTCAAAGTGCTGAGATTATAGGTATGTAAGCTAGGGCCCCACATCCAACTTTAAACTAGATTTAAATATGATTTTTGGTTGCATTCTACCAGAAGATACATGGGAAAATTTCTCTTTTAAAAAGACAAGAGAAGTTGAGCTTGAAGTGTATTGAAGATGAAGACCTATCAAGAGGTGACCCTCTCGAAATGCAAACTTTCCAACTGCATGATCTGATGTATTTCTGAACTACTTGAGAGCTATTGAGCAGCTTAAACTTAGCTGAGAGTCTTAAATTATGAGGCCTACAGTATGAACTGAACATTATTTCAGTTAATGAAATAAACAGGTTGTATCTATATTATTTACTGATATAGTTACTTCTATTTGTAGTGATACTTTTTAGTTTCAAGGGCTTTCAATATTATATTAGAGAAACAATGTGTATTTTATTTGCTTATTTTTCAAAAGGTCATAAATTATCTTAGATATCTGAGACCATTACACTGCCAATCTCAGAAAACAAGACACAGCATTGTGATTCTTATAAAATGACAGCTGAGATGTCATCATAACCGTTTAGAGGCTTTTAGATCCTGTCAACTTTGAAAAGGTCTTGACACAACTGACATTTGACAGCAATCCATTGCATTAAATTGACTGCTTTCTGAATGATGTTTATGGTAGTTGTTTAAAAACAATTTTATTATAAAGATCCAGGATATTTTAATACTTGTGATTTTTGTTAACTTAAAGTTATGTCAGCCAATTCCTTTATTCTGCATTAGCAGTCTTAAATTTTTACGGCTTTCAACAAATAATTTTAGAAAAAGGAATACATTTTAAAGTGTACCTGTTGGCTTTCTTGTGACCCTAAACTGTGCTTTATATATTTTTACATAATTTGAATGAAAAGTTTTCAGCTGTGCTCTCATATTCAAATTAGATAGCCTTTCCTCATTTAGAATGTATAGTGTAGCAGGAGACTGTCATTATGCAAAGGGTGTGTGCATGCATAAGTAAAATGCCTTACAAAATTGGAGCCAGCAGCATCTTAGACCTCATTCACAACAGAGCTTAAAAATTACTACTCAAATTAAAGCTATCTATAATCATGTTTTTGGTTACATAATTCTATTTAATCACCACTAACACCTCAAGTATTGCTTCATTTTGGCATCATTAAAAGTGAATGAATATACTAAAATGCATTCTCAAAGGTAGTTATTAAAGTTGATTACAACAAAGTTTGTAACAACTAGAAGGAATCCATCCACACACAAATAGTATCCTTTGGTTGTCATTGGTTTTGGAGACAGAAATAGATTATGCAAGTTGGGAGGTAGCATTAACACGTTGAATTGGGTAAGATAAATGAAAGAAATAGAATTCAAAACCATCTTGATTAATTAGACAAGTAGTCAAAGCAAAGTCAGCATTGAATAGAAACCAGATGCCTCTCCAATTTCTGTGGTGGTAAAGGAGAGGACATATAAAATCATAACGTGTACAGATTGCTAAAAATAGAGGTACAGAAGCTGAAGCTATGCTGGAGCGGCTGAAGGGGGATCAGATTGACCAGTTTCCTTCACCAAGCCCAACATGTTAAGCCAAGGTTAATTTAAGTGGCACAGGGACAGGGGGATGTTTAGAGAACACTGTTTTTTGTTTCTGTGTTGAAATGCAGAAATTATTTTTTGAAGGACAGACTGATACTGCAGATTATTAGAAGAAATACTCCTGACACTCTTTTTTCTTCCGAATGTCATATTTGAATCTAGCTTTCATTGTCTAAGAGGATACACAAATTAGAGAGAATTTGAGAGGAGAAATAAAGCTTTTGATAGAAAGGAAGATAGATTGTATGTGACTAGATAATTTTATGCTTCTGTCCTTACTATAAATATCAAGTTTCCCAGGCTATGACATAAACAATTAAAATAAGTAGAAAATCTTGGGATAGAAGTTGAAACTGTGATCTATCACAAAAACAAAGAATCGAGTATCACATGTTCTCACTCATAAGTGGACCTTGAGCAACTATCTTAATACTGTAAGAAAGGGATTCGCAGTAGTGGGAAACTGTCAGGGGAGTGGGGGGCACATCTCATCAACAAGGGATCCGCATAATGAACGTTTGTATACTTAATCCTGAATTGTACCCCACATATTTAGAATAAAAAATTAAAAAGAAAGAGAAAAGTCTGGGCTCTCTTCGAATCTTAATAACCTAATGATTGCAGGGCTCATCATTTTATCTCTAAGCTCAGTTCATTTTTTACCTGTAGCATGTGAATGATTGCAATACCTTTCTGATATGATGATCACATGATGATCAAATGAGACAGTTCATTTAAAAGCTCTCAGCACATATTTCTTCTAGTTTTTTAGCTCTACTTTTCTCCCTCCCCCCTCCTTTTTTCCGTGTCTCTGTCTTCTTTTTTTAAAGAAATCTCTATTTTAAGATGGAATATATAAAAATGTGGAACCAGAAAGCATAGTTGCCTCAATTTATATTCTAGGACACACAATATGGGGCTTCTTTCACTACTGGACTAGTGTTCTAGGCATGGCTTGTCCTTTATGTGGTTCTTTTCCCTCTTCCTTTCCTATCCTTCTCTCTTCCCATCTTGTCTTGTTTCTCTCTATACTCAAATTTTTCTGGTTAAAGCTCACTAATTACTGCCTTTGAAGTACATTCCCTGATTCACTAGACCAGGGATTCCCAACCCTAACAGGTCCATGGTCTGCTAGGAACTGGACAGCATAGCAGGAGGTAAGCAACAATGAGGGAAGCGTCTTCTGTATTTGTAGCCATTCTCCATTACTGCTGAGCTCTGCTTCCTGTCAGATCAGCTGCAGCATTAGATTCTTATAGGAGCACGAATCCTATTGTGAATTGTGCATGTAAGGGATCTAGGCTGTGCACTCCTTATGAGAATCTAATGCCTGATGAGCTGAGATGGAGCAGAAGCTGTGATGCTAGCGCTGGGGAGTGGCTGCAAATACAGATTAACATTAGAAGTGAGGTTTGCAGAGAGAGCATAATAAATCAATTGCTTGAAGACTCATATCAAAACCCTATCAGTGAGTGGCAAGTGAATTGATACACTTCAATTGTACAACTGCATCTGGTGGCAGGCTATAAGTCAGAATCAGATACTTACTTTAGTTCGTGTGTGGCCTGCTCACTTTCATCCATGCCTCTTTTTTTTTAAAATGGTGAGTTGTGTAATTACTTCATTATATATTATAATGTAATATTAATATAAATAAAGTGTACAATAAATGTTTTATGCACGTGAATCATTCCAAGCCTCCTCCCCGCCATGAAACTTAATCATTTCCATGTAACTGGTCCTTGATGCCAAAAAGGTTGGGGACTGCTGCTCTAGAGTTGACATTTCCTGTTGCATGCTATCACTTCACCTTTCCTTTCTCTGTCACTATACTCATAAACGATTATTATTTTTAAATTATTTTTAACCATAGTCTTCCCACCAAAATAAAGAAGAATCTATTCAAGGACCATGACTATCTTTTTTTTCTTAGCTGTACCAGCGTAATGCTTAGCAGACAATAGACATTCGGCTATAGATTAGTGAACAAAAACTTAAAAATTAGTAATTAAATAAACTCTCTATATCTAGAAATGATTCTATAGTTAGGGGAGCACTGTTGGCTAGCAGGAGTAACTAGTGAGGCAGAAATAGGACTGTTCAAAATAACTTCAACACATTGGGGAAGTGGCATTTAAAAATGCAAAGAAAAAATATGAATATAAAATGGAGAATACAAATTGACATTACAGTAATCACATAAAATGTTTCTGGATGCCTATTTTCATGGGCTTCTCTCAACCCACAATTCATATAAATATTTCTTGCTTTAAGATTTAGTTAAAACTAACCTTATTTAAAATAAAGTCCTTTTTTCAATATACTGTCTCACTATTATTTAATAATATCCTTCTAGGTATGATACAAACAATTTTATCTTCTATTTATTTTCCCTTAATCATTTGTTGTTTTGTCATTTTTCCTAGCTCTATAAATTTTATTTTTTCATTCCACTAGATTGAAAGATTCTTTTAAACCAAACCATAGTCTATAGCTATTTTATTTTCTTACATTTCCTTATCGAAAGCTGCCTAGTACAACAACACATTGTATTATACTTATGTGTTTATCATCTGCTTTCCTGCCTATACTGAGCTTCCCTATGGAAGGATTTTTATCTTATAAGGAGGCAAATAGTATGCACAGAATAAAAAGCATTTACAGATGTAAAGGAAAAATATAAATTTATAAACAACACTGTACTGCACTAAAAAATAAAAGAAGCCAAACAAAATATTAGAAAGTGTCCTGCACAAAATTATTAAGATATTTTCTCCTTTATGACTAACATATTTTTCTTTGTTTCATGAATTGTGGTATCTCACATTTAGTAAATACATTTTACAATTAAACATTTTGTACTATTTTTTTGGCTTAAGAAATTACCAATGTATTTATTCCTGGGTTGGTGATAATGTGAAGTTGGATTTATATAATTTCTAAACATTACATTGTGATATGATTTGGTGCTGCTTTTTAATTTCACAAGATGACAATCAGCATAAAATATTTTCTCTTTAATGACACACTCTCCATCTTCTTAAGACTTTCTTTTCGAAATAAGGGAACAATAATATCAATAGAATATAAATATTTAAAATATGTCAATTTCTTAGCTGAATATAAAAGTAGTATTTAAAAAATTTTCTCAAAGCTAAGTAACATATTTTTAAAAAGTTCTTTGTTATTATAAAATTAGTGGTTCAAATTGAGGAAAGAATACATAAAAATTTAACAATTATATTTTCTTTGCCACGCCCAGGTTCATACTATGTACAAAGTAGAGACACCTTAAAAACTATATTGTTTGTCTAATAATCTTTTCATTTTCAAGTCACTTTGT
The DNA here is from genome assembly GCA_963574415.1 of Tarsius wallacei. Lineage (NCBI taxonomy): Eukaryota > Metazoa > Chordata > Mammalia > Primates > Tarsiidae > Tarsius > Tarsius wallacei. The sequence goes on from CAUYQG010256450.1 coordinate 29,271, forward strand.
CAAAATACCTGGGTCATGCTATTTTTTTTAATGCAGTATTTTTTTCTAATCTACCTGGGTACAACTTATGCAATGAGTAGCTCTTTTTTTATCTGAATCTGGTGATTTATTGACATATTTTAATCATATGTGTTCATATTTACACTTTTAAAGTCATAGGTCTTCAAATATTCTTAGAAGTCACCCAATGGTTGTCTGCAGGCAGATTCAAAAGTACTCATGACTTAGAAATTAAAAAAAAAAACAAACTATTCTGCATGATGTTAGCACTGGCCACAGTATTTCATTTATTATTCTCATTTGTTCTATGTAGATTTATTATTTTGCTTTTTACATAAGGAAACTGAGGCACAGAGAGATGTCTTACCATACGATTATATAAGGAGGGGATCAGGATTTTAACCCAAGTCTAGGTGTTTCCAAACTTTAGATTTTCTGCTTCATCATACGAATTCCCTCTTAATTTAGAAACCAAAGAGTAGGTAACACTATAAAGGAGAGGATGGAAAATCTAGCTGAAATTATTCTCATTTCTCATAGAGACCCGAAAGGTCAATTTTTATATGTGTATTCAGTCTTTGCCTATCTATTAGGACAGGAAACTGACAATCTTCTGTAATGTCAATTTATAGACAGGAATCACTTAGAAACTTTAGTATAGTCTAATTATAAATTGACTAATTGCATCAATTAAAAATTAGCAAGTCATACTAGCAATGTTATAGATGAGGATATAAGGCATAAGAAGTTGAAAAGAAAGTAAATGAGATTTAATGAACTTCTGGAAAACATGACCTTGTCATTGTTCTTTATTTCAGAATCTTTACCAAGAAAATTGTTAATAATCTAGATTTTTTTTAAAGAGTCAGTTATACAACTACAATGAAATATAGAAAAATGGAGATTATTCATGTATGAATTTCCTTATTGAATTAATTTTTTACTTATAAAGATCATTTTCCAATCTACATACCACATGCATTGTCTCTTCTTGTCAAGTCTGTCTACTACTAAATCTAGGATACTTCCCATCATTTCTTTATCTCCACTGCTGCCTACCTGTCCACTTGATCCTCCATTCTGTTCACATTAGCACCATCAAAATGGCTGTAATTTTTAGAAAATGCTAGGAGTTTTATACATCAGTGCTGTATTAATTTGCTCTCAGTCTAAAATATTCTTTCTTCATTTGCTTTCTTCATAAAATATGACTTGTTTTCATGACCTGCTTTCTTCATGTGTGAACCACTCTGCAGTTCCAACTCTTAACTCTCCAACTAAATTTAATCACTCTTTTCCACTGTGCTAATAAGGAGTGTTAAATGTGGTTTTATTACTGTATTACACATTGTATATTTGAAAGGTTTTATTACATGACAATCTGTCCCTCTACTCTGTGACATTACTGTGAAAACAGATGCTCAAAATATCAGTTTAATAAATAAACATACTAATAGTGGTATTATACTTAACATATAACTGATAAACTATAGGGAAATACCTTGAAGACTGCAATGGGGATAAAACATAACAAGCAAATGTTCTTTAGTAATTTGAATTGGAAACTATTAATAGTAAATAATATCAAAATAGCTATTTCAAATATATTTATGGGTATATGTGTTTATACATCTTTGTTTTCAATTAGTTTTATCATATCTAATAGACAAAAATGTTTGTTGAATGTTTTAGAGAGCCTTCAGGGAGATGGTATAATTTATTACTTGAAAAGCAGCCATAGGAAATATAAGCGATAGGGACAGACGAGCAAGATGGCGATGGGACAAGCTGAACTGTGACGATCTCCACTAAGGGTGACTCCTGGGGGCAGTCCCATGCGCCCCCCTGGCTGCTGCCTACACAGGGGGGTGGCTGCTATAATCAGTCCCACCTAGCAAACAGCCTCCGTTGCACTATGGGCCTCCACAGGGGACTGCTGCTGTTTGCTGTTGACACTGAGGCTCTCGGCTCTGGCATGGAAATTCCCAGCTTCCTCCTCCACCCCAGGCTGCCAGTGGCATACCAGGTGTGGCGCCCAGCCATATCCCTGGTTGCCAGTTCCTGACACCAGACACACACCATCGCCCATCGTAGTGGATCTTCTACAGACCCAGATGGGTGGAGAGAAGGGACAGGTCGAGAGAAAGGATTGGCGAAAGAGGAGCCGAAAGAGGAGCTGCACACTGCAGCCATTTTCCAGGCAGAGATTCGCATTGTCCCACCCATCTCTGAGCAGCCTCCACCTTTCTTCTAAGGTCACCTGCCAAAACAGGAGACAGAAGCCACTCCCCTATGCTGAATCAGACACAAACAACTCAGTCCTCAGGCAGCAAGGCAGCAAACCAAGGGAACTGACCCAATCTATGAGTAAATCTATCTGCTTGTAATTAAATCAAAGGGGAGGGGCTAGAGATCAGAGCTGAAGAGACTTTAGACACTCAGGAAAGACTCCAGAGCTAGTCTGGTTTCTTATTTTGATTTTTGATTTTATTGTTTTGACGATTGTTTTGTTCACTTTTGTCTGCTTTTTGATTTAGACTACCTGTTTGTGTTGGGGAAAAACACATCAAAAGGCATGATTTTATTGGACTGTCTTTGTGTGATTACCGGTGTGCTTCAGGGAATTTTGTTTGATTTTTACTCTTTTCTGGCCTTGTATCTCTTTTCATTCATTAGTTGGTATGTATGTCTATTTTCCCTCTTACACTTCTCTCTCTCCAACTTCCTCTAGACCCCCCCTTCTTCCATTATTTTCCTTTTTCTTACCTCCTTTTGTTCCAGGGAGCAAACCTAAACCCCACTGCATGGACAGATTGTAAGGCAGTGGGAAGTGGGTTCCAGTGTGCCCATACACCTATTGGTGGATACTGGGATCTGCAGATAGATTCTGAATCACAGCTTCCCCCTCAATTAAACCTCAAAACTGCAAAAAGTACAGCCCCCAGCCCACACTCCAGTCTCAAAAGTGAACAAAGCCAGAGGACCCTCATAAGGAAGAACAGGAGATTGAACAAACAGAAGTAAGTGCACCCCCACCTTCCCTGAAGAACAGAATTAAAGAAGGGGAGGGAATGGGGGAGAGAAAAATCTACACAAATGAAGAAAAACCAAAAGAAGAATATAGGTCTCTCACAGACCCCTGGGAGGACAGACCCTGAGAAAACTGATTTCGGAATGCAAACAATGAAGAGCCCCTAGAATGACTGGTCTCAAACTATAAAACTAGATATCAAGACATTAATGGAGAGATTAAAAAGAATTGAGGAGAGACAAGAGGAAACTAGGAAGGAGTTGATAACTGATATAACAGTGGTAAAGAATACTGTGAATGAAATAAATAACAAACTGATAAGCATGGAAAGCAGAATTAGTCAA
>CAUYQG010256451.1:0-21697 GCA_963574415.1 Tarsius wallacei
CTGCGGTGGCTGGGAGCAGCCACCGCACTCCAGTCTGGGCGACAGAGTGAGACTCCAACTCAATAACAAAAAACGGGGCGGCGGGGGGGCAGGCAACCCCTTTGGGTCCCCGTCCACTGTGGGAGCTTTTCTATCCTCTCAAGAAATCCTGCTTTCAAAAAAAAAAAAAAGATTTCTGTGACTTATTATATGCAAGTTATACCTCAATAAGGAAAAAAAAAAAAAAAAGAAAGAAAGCTAGAACCCGGATCCCTTATGGAGTGAAGGTCACCTTTGTAATGTTACAAAAGAAAAAAACAAACTCATGTGTGGATTGAGCTGTTGTATGTATGGGCATTTTTGTTCTAGCTATTTAGCTCATATTTTAATATAGTTAGTAAGTATAGGAATTTAAACATTTTTTTCCCTATTACTCCCATAGAGCTTGGTGAATAGGATGTGCTCAATAGCTGTTTAATGAATGCATGTTTTCATATATGGCTTTTATCAGCACATTAGAAGATCAGTTTAAATACATTTGAAAAATGGAAAAAGTTACAATATGCAAAGGGAGGGACCTTCTTCTCTGATAGCTGGAAGCCCTGAAGTGGCTAGTTCACCTTCCCAAACCCTTCCAGTGGAATCTGGTTCAGCAGTTCTTACTTTGCTTAAATGAATAACAAGGACTTTCTGAGACAGGAAGTGCTACCTGCTCTGTTAATGATGCCAATGTGGGGATGAATGTTAAGTGGAGTATTTGGAAGAGACTCCCAATGCTCATTTCCCCAAGACTCAGAATCACAGTGCTCCTCAGCTGTCAGGCTCTAGGCAGTGGGGGGAAAGATCCAAACAATGGCCTTGGAGGAAGGCAGCAGCAGCTTGTTGTCAGAGGGGATGCTGCTGTGGGTGTGCCTTAGTCATCCGGGAAGGCCGTGAAACAGGAGGAGGAAGGACTGACAACACACCCGCAGCCTGCTGTGCCTCACAGGGGACGGCTGCCTGGTGCAGTCAGCGAACGTTCACTCTGTAACGTGCTGGGGGCTGGGGTGCAGAGAGGGATGACACACCCACCGCCCCTGCCCTCAAGGAACTCACTGTCCAACTGGTTAGACAAGCCCCCAAACAAGTACTGTGTAAAACAATGCTGACAATGCTATTTTAGTTACACCAACTAGATGTCTGGCACCTTTTATACATTATTTTCTTTTCTTTTTTTTTTTTTTTTTTAGTTGGATTCTCACTCGGTCACCCAGACTGGAGTGCAGTGGCCGCTCCCGGCCACCGCAGCCTCGACCCGCTGGGCTCCGGCGATCCTTCCACCTCAGCCTTCCAAGGAGCCAGAACTACAGGCGCGCGCTACCACGCCCGGCTGATTTTTTTGATTTATTGTAGAGATGAGGTTTCGCCTGCCCAGGCGGGTCTCGAACCTGCGGGCTCAGGCAATCCACTCACCTCAGCATCCCAAAGGCGCGGGATTACAGGCTGAGCCACCGAGCCCGGCTTATTATTTTATTTTCACAACCATCTTGCTAATAGGTATTATTCATAGATGAGAAAACAGAAATTTGAAGAGGCAAAGCAAATTGCCCAAGGCCATGGGGAGGAACCTGGCCTGAACTGGACTCTCAGATGTTGAAGCCCATCTTATCTTCACTTTGCTCACTATAGCTTGCCATGCTGTCTGGAGACCAGGGTGGAAGGATGTCATAGGCCCTTCCAGAGTAAGGAGTGGGGGAGTGGGTGTGGCCTACAGGAGGCATCCACAGGCCCTAACCTTGCCCTTAAAGAATGAATGGGCCGGGCACGGTGAGTCAAGCCTGTAATTCCAGCACTTTGGGGATTGCCTGAGCCCAGGGTTTCCAGACCAGCCTGGGTAACTTGGTGAGACCCCGTCTTTACAATATATTAAAAAAACTAGCCAGGCGTGGTAGGTGCGCACCTGTAGTTCCAGCTACTTAGAAGGCTGAGGTGGAAGGATCACCTGAGCCCAGGAGGTCGATACTGGGGTGGCCACGAGCATGCCACTACACTCCAGCCTGGGTGACAGAGTGAGACTCTGTTGACTCAAAAAAAAAAAAAATGGCATCCAGCAAGCAGTCAGAGGGTCGTTGTTTGGGGTAGGAGTGAGGGAGCATTCTGGAAAGCAGTAACAGCATGTACAAAGGCCCAGAGGAGAGACGGCATGGCACATGTTGGTTTGGTGTAAATAAAGCCCTGGGTGGACAGGGTGGGGAGGGAGGGACTGGGAGGATGGGAGATGAGACAGAGAGTGCCCTGTGGTCCCTCCTTTTGGGGGTGAGTCCCTGAGCTAGTCTCTAAGGAGGAGGGCCAGTTATCTGTCAACAGTATGACACTTCTGCCCATTGGAGGGGTTCACTAATTCATGGAGCATGAGCGGAGGTCTCTGCAGGGTCAGTTGTTGGGCCCGTGGGAGGAACACCCTCTCTGGAGGAACATCCAGGCTCTCTGGGCCCTGCCTGGCCACTTGTTCAATGTCACGCCCCTAGGGTGCCATAGATGAGTGCTTGGAGACCTCATTTTTCCAAAGTATCTTTCATGGAACAGTATATATTTTTTTGAGTTGGAGTCTTACTCCGTCGCCAGGCTGGAGTGCAATGACACGCTCATGGCCACCTTAGCTTCGAACTTCCGGGGTCTGGCGATCCTTCCACCTCAGCCTTCCAAGGAGCTGGAATTACGGGTGTGCGCTACCACGCCTGGCTAATTTTTTTGATTTATTGTAGAGATGAGGTCTCACCGAGTTGCCCGGGCTGTTCTTGAACTGTGGGCTCAGGCAATCCACTCACCTCGGCCTTCCAAGGTGCTGGGATTACAGGCTTGAGCCTCTGCGCCTGGCCTGGAACAGTAAATTTTTTTTTTGAGAAAAAAAATTCTGTAATAAAATTAATTGAGAAAAGGGGTTATTTCTTCCCTGGAAGTTCTTGCAGGTTAGCTCATTAAAGTCTTTGAAAAGTAAAATATTCTTTCGGACTTTGTGTATTCGTTTCCTAGGGCTGCTGTAACAAAGTTCCACAAACTGGGTGGCTTAAGACAACAGAAGTTTATTCTGTCACAGTTCTGGAGACCAGAAGTCTGAAGTCAAGGCATGGCAGAGAGTGACGCTCCCTCTGAGTCTCCAGGGAGAAGCCTTCCTGCCTGTTCTAGCTTCTGGTGTGGCCCGCAAACCTTGGCGAACTTGGCCTGCGTCTGCAGCTCCTCAGCCTCTTCCTCTGTCCTCATATGGTGTCTCCCGGTGTGTCTGTGTTTCTCTCTCATCTTCTTATAAGGTCACCAGTCATAATGGATTGAGGGCCCACCCGGCTCCAGCATGGCATCTTATTTTAACTAATTACATCCTCAACAAGTTTGTTTCCAAATAAGGCCACATTCTGAGGTACTGGAGGTTAGAATCTCAACATGGCTTGTTGGGGAACACAGTTCAACCTATGACACTTTATTTAACCAGGGATTTCTCACAGAATTTACTTTTTTCTCAGAGCTCTCTTGAAAATGCTCCCCACACTGTCACCCCCCAACACTGCCGCCATGATCCCTCAGGCCTGGTGTTTAACAGCAGCTCCCTTTGGGAAATGCCTCCTGGGGTAAATAAGATGGAGCCCCCCACATGTGAGAGGCCATAGAAGAGCCCTCCTGGGCAGATAAGGGGAGTCTGGCACCTCCCCAAGGCCCTGGGGAAGGAAGGGCGCCCACAAGACAGGGACACAGGAGTTAGCTTTTTCAGACTGCACAAGAGAAGTTTCTTCATGCCTGCCCAGGGAGGGGAGGCTTGTCTGTTCATGGAGCCCCTCCCTTTCCAGGCTGTCCTGGGCCCAGGGGCTGCCGGATGGCCGTGACCACACAGTCAGAGTGGGTGGGGCAAGATTGGGTCCATGTGGTTGGACTCCACAGAGGCTCTGTTCACCTCATGACCTGGTGTGGAGGCCGTGGCTAAGTGACATCTGAGGTGTCTTCCTTTCGGTCACACCTGGGCCTGTGCCACCCCCAGGCTCCTTGCGTGAAGGCGTGGGCGGCCTTTTCAGATTTACTGAAGCTGGTTTGTGGAAAGCACCCAAAATAGATCACAGGTCTGTCAACAACTTTTCTTCCCGCTCAGCGATTTTCCCCTTATCAGGGCCTACAATTAGGTCCAAGCCTCCCGCCTCTTGCCTTTCACTTTGTTGCTTTTGGAGAGAAGATGAAGAAAAATCTAAAAAGACATGGATTCAAGGTCAGGGTTTGCTTTCAACCTGCTGTGTGACTTTTAGCAGCTCTTTGACGTCATGTTTGCATTTATAAGATGGAAGCACAATAACACTGGCCCTGCCAACCTCCCGCAGCTGTGGTGAGAGACATGTGTGAGAAACAGAATAATCATCATAATTACTACTGCTTGGCTTGACTTTATTCTGTGCCAGGGCCTGATACAGAAGCAGAAACTCCCAAGGTTCCTCGTCAGGTACAATGTGCGTCATTCACCATTTGAGTGTGTGTATATCTTTGTTTATAGCTCTCTCTATACAAAAATATGGTATTTAGTCATGTATAACCCAAGAAATTAGTATAAACAGTGCTCCTTTTCTCTCAGTTTTTTGAGTTGAGGGATCTCATTCTGTCACCCTGGCTGGAGTGCAGTTGCACGATCACTACTCACCAAAGCCTTAAGCTCCTGGGCTCAGGTGATTCTTCCACCTCTGCTTCTGAGTAGCTGGGACTACAGGTGTGCACTACCACACTTGGTTAATTTTTTTTTATTTTTTATAGAGATGATGTCTCCTTATGTTGCCCAGACTGGTTTCAAACTCCTAAGCTTAAGCAATCCTCCCGCACTGGCCTTCTGGAGTGCTTGGATTACAGGCATGAGCCACCACATCCATCCCTTTTCTCTCATTTTAATGATAAACCTTTGCTAAAAAGGAAGAAACAGTCCCTGAATATGGTAATGATAATACTTTTAAAAGTTTTGAAATCAGGTTTATTGAGATGTAATTTATATACTGTAAAATTTAGGAGCATGGTTTTGTGAGATTTGCCAGATGTGTATAGTTATGTCAACACCGCCAAGATCCAGTATTTCTGTCAACCCCAGAAGTTCCCTCTCATCCCTTTTGAACTCAGTCTCTCCTACCACTTCAGCCCCTGGCAATCATTTCTTGGCTTTCCTTAATGGTTTTGCCTTTTTCTGAATGGCATATAAACTGTATATTCTCTGCTCAGGCTATCCTTCCATCTCAGCCTTTTTTTTCTGCCTGACTCCTTTCACTTAGAGTGATGCTTTTAAAGTTATCCTTGTTGAATGTGTCCATAGTTCCTTACTTTTTCTTGCTGAGTAGTATTCCATGGTAGTAACGTGCTACAGTGTGTTCATCCGTTCATCTACTAAAAGACATTTTGTTTCCAACTTGGGGCTATTACAAATACAGCTCTTATGAACATTCATGTACAAGTCTTTACATGAACATGTGCTTTTTTTTTCTCCCCCCTTCTAGGAGTAGAGTGGCTGGATCTTATGGTAGGGGTGTGTTTAACTTTTTAACAGGCTGCCAAATTGTTTTCCCAAGTGATGGTCCACCAGCTGTGTGTGAGAATTCCAATTGCATCTTTTTTGGGGGGGGGGGTCAGAGTCTCACTCCATTGCCCAGGCTGGAGTGCAGTGGCACACTCATGGCCACCGCAGCCTTGACCTGTTGGGCTCAGGTGATCCTTCTACCTCAGCCTTCCAAGTAGTTTCTTTGCATCTTTTTGAGTACTTAATACTGTCAGATTTTTTTTTAATTTTGATTTACCATTCTAGTCATTCTTATAGGTGTGTAGTGGTAGCTCACTGTGCTTTTAATTTATATTTCCCTAATGACTAACAATGTTGAACAACTTTTCTTTTTTTTGGAGTCAGAATCTTATTCTTGCCCAAGCTGGAGCGCAGTGGCACAGTCATGGCCACCACAGCCTCAACCTCCTGGTTTCAGGCCAACTTTACACCTCAGCTTTCCAAGAAGCTGGAACTACAGGTGCGTACTACCATGTTTGGCTAAGTTTTTTATTTTATTATAGAGATGAGGTCTCACCAAGTTGCCCATGCTGGTCTTGAGAGTGCAATCCTCTTGTCTACATTTTCCAAAGTGCTGGGATTACAGGTGTGAGCCACCATGCCTGGCCTTGTTGAACATCTTTTCATAAGCTTATTTGCTGCTATGGCTTGACTGTGCCCCCAAAAATCATGTACTGGAAACATAATTGCCAATACAACGGTGTTGAGAAGTGGGGCCTAATGGAAGGTGTTTAGGACATGAGGGATCCACCCTCATACACAGATTAATGCTGCATGTAAAAGGGTCTGAGGCTGCAGGTCTCATTTCTTGCTCTCTCTTGAGCTCTCTTGCCCTTCCACTGTCTGCCATGGGATGACACAACAGGAAGGCCCTCACTAGACTTGGGCCCCTCAGTTTTGGACTTCCCAGCCTCCAGAGCTGTAAGAGCAAAATCTCTATTCTTTGTAAATTACCCAGTCTCAGATATTGTAATAGCAGCATGAAACAGACTAAGATATTTACCAACCACATTTCTTCTTCAGTGACGTGTCTGTTTAAATAATTTTAAAAATGGCTTTTTTCTTGAGTTCCAAGATTTAAAAAATATGTTGGATCTCATCTTTTATCAGATGTATGTTTCCCAATTAGGAAGGGAAGACCTGGGTACCAGTTCCACAAGGTCACACAGACCCCAGCATCACCTCAACAGGCCTGTTGTGAGGATCATAGCCCAAGGGTAGTGGTGAGGACAAGGAGGCTTTGTGAGGTGTGGTCTTCTGTCTTCAGAAGAGGTCCATGGATGCCAGGGCATGATGTTTGGGAACAGGTAGCATTCTGGGGAGGACCGGAGAGGGCAGGTGTCCCCCTTCTTCCTGCTGGACTTTAGATGGGTACTTGATCTACCCTCTCACACAACTGTTCTACTGGGGAGAATAAGGGAAAGGAGAAGAACTGGAATTTGACAAACTATCCAAAAACATCAAAGTATAAAATTGGAAGCGACTAAGTGAAATGAAAGTTGAGTGTCCTTCCTGCTCCTGTTATCAGCAGAAAAGACAGAAGAGCAGATTGGGTTAAATCAAAGTAGTATTTGGTTCTATATGTCTAAGGCATAGTGTATAAATTCTTACCCAGATGACTAGTATTCTCAACACATGGTTTCTTACTTGTAGTCCAGGATAGCTGCTCTGGCTCTGGCCATCAAATCCACATTCCTGCCAGGGGGGAAGAGAACAAGGAAAAGCAGAGGGAATGGCCATTTCCTTTAGGAGTATGACCCAGAAGCTGCACACATCAATTTTGCTCATGGTCAACTGGATTTAAGTTAGTCATAAGGACAGACCAACTGCAAGGAAGCTCAGGGATTATTCTGGGTACTCATGTGCACAACTACATTTCAGAGGTTTCATTATTAAAGCAATAAGAGGAGATGGATATTGGAGGACAAATAGATTCTACCACATCTCCAGAGAAGAACTCTCAGCAGTTCCTTCAGCTATCCCATGGAGATGGTTGGCTAGATGATCTCACAAGCAAAGCCTGTGTTGAGAAACATATTCTGGATGCCCAGAACCGCAATCCCAAACTAGCATCATCAGTGCCCTGTGGAATCCTAATAGGTGTACAACCAAAAAAGACTTGGGATGTGTTTGGGATATGCTACATAGGATACCCCTCTGAGGATTCGAAGCATCGATTAGCAAAGGTAAGGTCTAGAACAGTACTGTTCTGAGAACTTGGCTCTGTTTAGCCCAGAAATTTCCAGAATCCTTGACCACAAAAGTTAATTTTCATGTAACATCTTTTAACATCTGTATTAGTTTTCTTGGGCTGCCATAAGAAAGTATCATAAACAAGGTGAGTTAAACAATGGAAATGTAGTGACTCACAGTCCCAGAGGCCGGAAGTCTGAAGTTGAGGTGTCAGCAGGCCACAATCCCTCTAAAGGTCCTGGGAGAAGGATGTGTTCTGTCCTCTCCCCTGGCTTCTGGTGGCCTTGGGCATTCCTAGGCTTGTAGATGCCTCCTTCTAGTCCCTCGTCTTCACAGGGCATCTCTGTGAGTCTTTTCACACTGTCTTCCCTCTGTGCATGTCTGTCTCTGTGTCCAAATTCCACCCCCTTCTTTTTAATTTTTGAATCAGAATCTCACTATGTCACCCAAACTGGAGTGCAGTGGCATGATCACGGCTCACCACAGCCTCAGCACCCTGTACTCAGATGATCTTTCCACTTTAGTCTCCCGAGTAGCTGGGACTATAGGTGTGTACTACCACACCCAGCTAATTTTAAAAAATTATTTTTGTATAGATGAGGTCTTACTGTGTTGCCCAAGCTGATCTCAAACTCCTGGGCTCAAGCAATCCTCTTTTCTCAGCCTCCCAAACTGTCAGGATTGCTGGCGTGAGCCACCATGCCCAGCCAAATTTCCTCTTTTTATAAGGGCACTTGTCAAGTTGAGTTAGGGCCCACCTTAATGACTTCACCTTAACTTGGTTAAACTGGTGAAGAACTATTTCCAAATGAGGCTGTTTTCTGAGGTATTTGGGGTTAGGATTTCAGCATATCTCATTTGGGGGCCACAGTTCAATCCATAACACATCCCATAAAGTTAGGGCTCTTCAGAGCACTCTTTGGGAAATGCTGCCCTAGACATGGGATTTTCACCCCACTACTTGTGGCCATCAGGACCTGGAACAGTGCAGGGAGCAGTGGGAGTCTGTAGACATACCACCTTTCTGAAATTATTTTTGTCATCTGTAAAACTAGGATAACTGTCATCTCTTCCAGCATCATTAGAAGAACTAAATTAGATACTGCATGCATATAACTGTGAAAACAAAACCTTGAAGAAACTAAGTGCCCTATAAAAGATTACTACCTTCTCTGAATTGTCTACATGATAGAAGCTTACTTATCTCTCTTGTTTTTGTATCTTTTATAGAAAGTGAGCCTAAATCTTAAATAATGCACAGGGTTGCTGAGAAAGGAACATAACAACAGGATGTAGAGCTGCTGTTGACTTGGTAAGTTCCAGAAGAGCCTCATTTAATGAAACACTCACTGATGTTCACTATGTGTCTAGGTGCTAAGGACACATAGGTAAGACATTGGGAAGAACAGGGAAGCTAGGATGCTTTGGACAGGAGTGGGCAACTTCTTTTACATAGTAGAATTAAATTCTTAGGTGAACCGTAAAAGGTCTTTCCCAATTCTGCCATTCTTTGTTCCATCTCAATCTCCTCTTTCAGTCCTGTAGGCCAGTATTAGGCTCACAGAAATCACCTAGTGGGAAGGTGAAAAGAGATGATCATTTTTTGAGTGCCTACTGTTAGGTTGGTAAGGTGGTGCTGCAGGAAAGATGCAAAGAATTGCACAAACAGTAGGTTAGAAAAGAGTAGGTTATTTAGAAAGTAGATAAGAGAAAAAGGGTGGAACCACCTCTTTCCAAGATTGGAGAGGGGACCAAATGCTTAAGGAATGTTGGGCAGTGAATGCTTGAGGTTTAAAGCTTTTAAAGCTTCCCCTTTAGAAAGAGTAGGTAAGCATTCTTGGGAGAGATAACGCAGGAGCTGTCACCATGGTAATGGAGTGGTAGTCTGTGCCTTATGGTTCACAAAGGGCAGTTACAATAGATTAGGCCAGCGTGGCCCTTTATGGCTGGAAGACAAATACTTTGGATTAAATGATAGTACAAAGCATGCTTGAGGGGTTACAAGACAATTATTAGTAACTACCCCTGGGAAACTGGTTTTATTTTTTGTTTAATGATTACAAAGTGGGTTGAAGTAAGCTGCTGAAAAAAATCTGTCAAAGCTAAGCAATGTTAACATGGCTGCCACTCTGGCTTAAAGTACTCCATTTTGGCTTTTTACCCTTTCACCTATTGTGTGCTCAGATATTTCACAGTTAGAGGCATTTTAGTTTTATTTTCTTGACTGCTAAGTGTGCCAGTGAGAAATCTGAGGCACCAGGCAACAAGGCTACGAAATGGCAGAGCTGGGATTTGAACCTGGGTCTGTCTGACCACTTTGGAGCCTGTGAGCCAGTCATACGCCTTCCAGAGGTTGCTCTGTGATCTCACGTGTGCAGGTATGAGGGGCTTGACAGCCAGAACCTTCTTGGATTCAATTTTGTCTCCTCAGAAGCATCCAGCATAGTATGGGGTCCATGTTGGGGAGGAGCTTACCTGATGTCTGGAGTGATGAGGGGAGGGGCAAGTGCATGGATGATCAGAGAGACTGATCAACATCCTGTATACAAGAGTCCTGCCAACAGCCTATACCAATCACTGAGGAGCTCCCCAGGAGTCCCCAGAACACAGGCTGGAGCCACTGCTCTAAGTCCTCTTCCCTTTACAAAAGGTAAACTAGAAAAAGAAAAGAAGATGGAAGATGATGGTGGCAGGGGTGGGAAGGAGACAAAGAAATGGCCCCTCCTCTTGGATCAGAAGCTGCCCTGTCCTCCCTCTTCAGCCTTTGCGCCTGCTCTCCCTGGGCCTGGCTCTCATGGGCTGTCTCCTGCTTGCTGGGGCAGGAAAGGGCTCCATACCTACACTCTGAAACCTGTCAGAGCGAAATCTCTCTAAAACCGACAAGGCTCATGTAGCAGGGAGGTGCGCTTTTTAGGCTTTGTCCTGATTACGGAGATTGGGTATTTAGCTGTGTTCACTGAAAAGGCAATTTACCCCTCTGGGGGAACAGAGTGCTCAAAAGCTCAAATAGAGTGAGACACTGAGTAAATCAACCCCACTCTCATTTTCAAACCATCAAAATCAAGATCTCTTTGTTATTCGGTAAAGACAAGCTGCCAAGACTGCAAATGAGACGGTGCTTGGTCGTTGTTCATTCGGGCTGATGGCTTGGCAAGGCCAATCTTCTTCTCAGTGTTGAGAATCCCCAGGCTTAACCCAGTCTTTCCTTTGCTGCTCTGCTCCGCAGCTTTTGCCTTGAGTACTTCTCAGAGCTGTTGTCAGAGCCCAGTGGGCTGGTGGGGTGACAGCTTTATTAAAGATTAAGCTGCCTCTGTTAGAGGGATTCTCTCTTCCCTGGGGGCTGGTAATATTTAACTCTTGCTTTGATTTTTCACATATTTACACAATCTCCAGTAGGACTATCACTGCTTGAGGACAGGGATCATGTCTCACACTTCTCTACAAGGTCTTCATTGTCTTGCACATAGTGTTCAATAATTACTTATGGTTTTAGGGTGTGTGTGTGTGTGTGTGTGTGTGTGTGTGTGTGTGTGTGTGTATGCTCCCACATGTCTATGCACATTTGCAGTGCTACTGGGTAAGGAAGAGTTACGGAGCAAACCACAGGGAGTCAGTCAGCAGGCAGTTTTAAGCCCAGCTGCTTGGGGGGTGGTGGGGGTGGTTGATAAGAGGACAAAGTCAGCAATTATCATTAAAAGGGCTTTTTTTGTAATGAAATCTTTTAGAAAATCAGCCCAGATGACATTTTCTTTTAACCCCAAACTCAAGATTCCAGCTGTGACCGCCCAGAGAAATAGAGGTGTCCATTTGCATAGGAGAGGAATTGTTCCTTCAAACATTTATTCAAGGGCAGAGAAAGGCAGGGCCCTTGAGAAAAAGAACAATCAGTGGATGGTTGAACCACACAGTAGGATGAGTAGAGTTTACTAGCCGTCGGTGCAAAGTACAAAATAGGATTCTGCTGTTTACAACTAACCTCTCCTCCATGGTAACTGAGATATGCACAGCCTTTTCCTCTTTTTTTCTCCTGTTTTCTGTGTTAATTGGAAATTCACTTCTTATGCTCAGGAAGATCCACAGGGAACATCCCAGAGCCCTGAGCTAAAGCATGATGGGAGAATCCTCTGTAACTCTGTCTGTACCTGGTCTCCTTTCCAGACCCAGTCTCACACGGGTGCTGGGAGATCGTCCCTTGAAGCCAGTCCTGACAGCAGGAAGTGATCCTAGTCTAGCTATTGTCCAACTCAAGGGTTTAGCCTCTTTCCTATACTTTCCTTAAATTTGAATTTCGTTTTTCTTTAGCCAGGAAATACAGATAAATTATTTATGTTTAAAATCCAATTCCAGATTTTATTTTTTGTGGCTTTCACTAAAATCTCACCAGTGTTTTTTTTTTTTTTTCCTCTTAGTAAAGCAAGCACACTGGGCACATTAGTCAGCTTGAGCTGACATAACAAAATACCAAAAACTATGTGTCTTAAACGTATTTTCTCACAGATCTGGAGGCTGGAAGTCCAAGGTCAGTGTTCTGGCTGATTTGGTTTCTGGTAAGTCCTCCATTTCTGGCTTACAGATGGCCACCTTCTTGCTATGTTCTTGTAGGGAAGTTTAAACATTTCCTCTGAAGGTTTGAACAAACTGAAAATATGCAGATTAATGGGAGAAAGGCACACAGATTTATTAACATGCATAAGCACTGGAGTCATACAAAATATGACATCAAAGAAGGGCCTGAGAGCTGAAGCTTATATACCCTTCTCATAGGAGAGAGAAAAGTGAGAGTATAGGCCATTGTGATTGGCAATCAATAACTTTCAGGGGAAAAGAATGAACCTACAAACAGTGTCCTGGCAAAAGTTCCTCTGAGCTCTGGGAGAGGTGGTGGGAAGGTGAGGGGTGGACATCACTGTGAGCAAAGGTTGTCTTATTATGCAGATAAAGACACCCAGGTAATCTCTAAGAGCTGCCCTCAGAAGACTAGGTGAAAAGGATGTCTGGATGTGGTGATGACTTCAGTTTCTTCTCTTCTCCTTGTGGTTAATCTTTCCTGTTTTTTTTTTTAATGCAATTTATAGGGAGAGATTCTTAAGACAAATTTCTTTTAGAACGAAGTTTCCTAAGATGGATAAGAAAACTCCAGACTTCCTCTCTGTTCTTGGGTGTGGGTGAGGGAATAAAAAAAAAGAGAAGGTTAGAAAGTCCCTGGAGCCGGGCTTGGTGGCTCAGCCTGTAATCTCGTGCCTTGGGAGGCTGAGGTGAGTGGATTGCCTGAGCCCATGGGTTCGAGACCCACCTGGAAAACTTGGCGAGACCTCATCTCTACAATAAATAAAAAATTAGCTGGACGTGGTAGTGTGCGCCTGTAATTCCGGCTACTCGGAAAGCTGAGGCAGAAGGATCGCCGGAGCCCAGCAGGTCGAGGCTGCGGTGGCCGGGAGCAGCCACTGCACTCCAGTCTGGGCGATAAAGTGAGACTCCAACTCAAAAAAAAAGAAAGTCCTTGGTTCTGAGGCACCTTGTAAGCCCTTCCAATTTCTTTTCATTCAAAAGTGCTAAAACTCGGGGTATTGTTCTCTGTGCCCCAACATGCTCATAACCTTTCCTTTTTGTGTGTGTCTAGAGAGAGATCAACCTCTCTGATGTCTCATCGTATAAGGACGCTAATCCTTTTAGATCAGGGCCTCATCATATGCCTCATTTAACTTCAATTACTTCTGCAGAAGCCCCATCACCAAATACAGCCACACTGGGGGTTAGAGCTTCAACATATAAATTGGGGTGGGAACACAAACCTCAGTTCATAACACGGGGATTCACAGTAGGTGTTTTGGGACCTAAGAACACACAAGGACTAGACTTTAGGAAGTAGAACCCCTCATTTGAAGATGGGGAAACTAAGTCCTAGACGGGAAAATGATGCAGCAAATGAGAGGTGCAACTGGTTGTGTTCACCTCATTTCTCCCAGAGAGCAATGCTTGGGATAGAGATGGCTGACCTGCAGGGGAGTCTGGCAAACTGCCAGGATGTGCTCTCATTTGCCCCGTAAGTATTCCTCTGAGTCTGGGTGAGGGGGTCAAGGCAGGTCTCAAACACCATCCAAGTACATGTCGAAAGTTTCTCAGGACCAGATGTATTTTTGAATAAATATTTTTTCCCAAAATTTAAAAGAGTTATGCAGTCTATATTCTATAAATTGCATAACACCTCCAGCAGCTCTAGCAATCTGGGCAACATCCTGAAATCAAACATAAATACTTCTGCAGAAAAATCTAAGCATCTGCACGCTAAGTGAGACAGATCAAGACAGCCCAACTGGTCAGGCCCAGCTCTGCCACCACAAACCCACGAAATGACATTCTGTTTTCAGAATGGCCAACTGGGGATGGTGTGCTCTAACAATTCAACAGATGCCACTCTTCTGGTGAAAGGAGAAGACAAAAGTCTATTATTAAGAGTTGGAAAGGCAGTGAGTCTCGGGGCTTCCTCCAATCGCCTGATGCTAGGGTGGTCCTAGGTGCTCCAGAGATGCGAGGGGAGCTTTCCTGTTTGCCGAGGGTAGGGAACTGCAGCAATGACTCTCTTGTGGGGGAAGGAGCCTATGTAGCCTCCCACCCCCATGTTTGTCCAGGAAGGCTCTCCAGCAATTTCCCATCCACTGCTGAGCTGCAAATTGCCACTTCCCTCCCTGCTGTAGAGTGCAGATGTTTCACCCATCCAGGGTGTAATTAACACCTGCCAAAAGCAGTGGGCTGGGACAGGAGGAGGATTCCACTTTGCTTGTAAAAACCATTCCTCAAGAAGTATTTTGTGTCTAGGAAGAAAATTTCTGACTTGGAGAGATTAAAAAGTGATCTTATAAAATGAAGAGGCAGGTGGTGTTTATCTGGGCTAATGCCTCCGAGTTTACTTGTTTGATTTCAGCAAGCATACTGACAGATGCCTGATAAGCTATGAAAACTGATTTTGCTCAATAATGGACCCATAGTCCCACACACTAATGCTGAATCTTGGAATGACATTTTACTTTGCTCCCCTTGACTCAAGAGAATCCTCTGTGGGAAGAGGTTATGTGTTATCCGTTGCTTTTATCCCCATAGCTATTTCATATTTCATATCTTTAGAGGCTCTGTTTATCATAAATTATGTTACGGAGCTCTGCAATCAATTAAATATCCAGTAGAAAATGAATTGCTGGGAAGACTGTGGTCTTATGGGGCATAGTTGCATGTCACCAGGGTTTTTGTTTCAATTTTGCAAGATGCCAGTTTTACAAATTGCTCATGCACAGATGAGTTGGCTGGTCACACGATACCAGTAATGATCAACACTGCACCATACCTTTCTGGTGTTTGGAGAATTTTTGCACTCACTGTCTCCTTTGCATCTTACAACATCTTTATGATATATTTTCTATTCTATTATAGATTCACATACAGACTAAGAGTGACTAAATTACTTGAGTAAAATAAGGGGAGGTGTGGTGGCTCACACCCAGTACTTGGGAGGCAGAGGCAAGAGGATTGCCTGAGCCCAGGGGTTTGAGACTAGCCTGGACAACTGGGCGAGACCTCATCTGTATAATACATCAAAAAATTAGCCGGGCGTGGTGGCATACGCCTGTAGTTCCAGCTACTTGGAAGGCTGAGGCGGAAGGAGCCCAGCAAGTCGGGGCTGCAGTAGCTGTGAGTGTGCTACTGCATCCAGCCTGGGTGACTGAGTAAGACTCCGACTCAAAAAATAAAAATAAAAATAAGGGGAGGAACGGGTATTAGCAGCCATATATTTTCCCAGAGATGAATCTTCCATTCTTCTGTCTTGGCTGGTTTTGGGAGAATGGTGACATGAGCCTTCTAAGTGAAAAATCTGAAAAATCAGTAATGGTTTATAATAGCTTGGTTAATATAAAACTAGTTTGCTTAATGCTTGATATAAATAATACTAATTTGTGATAGCTTGCTTGACATAAATAGCTCCATCTTGTTAAAGTCTTCCATCTTAACTGCCTGCTTGACCTAGAAATGAACCCCCATTGTGTACGTGTAATTGCTGTAATATTCCCATGACAGACCCACAGCTAGGTTCCCTTGAGCTAATCACGTTGACCGTTCCTGTTGACCATTTGCAAGGCTCCCTAACCGCAAATTCCGTGTAATTGTATGTCTTGTTAACTGAAATCCAAGAGATTGTTCTTTTTGTTTTTAGTTCCTTATACCCTCACACCCTGCTATGTAGCCCACTG
This sequence comes from Tarsius wallacei, assembly GCA_963574415.1. NCBI lineage: Eukaryota > Metazoa > Chordata > Mammalia > Primates > Tarsiidae > Tarsius > Tarsius wallacei. The sequence goes on from CAUYQG010256451.1 coordinate 15,958, forward strand.
GCGGTTTTTGCCTTTATAAACTTCTTGATAGTTTAGTTCGGGCATCAAGGGTTTTTCTGGCATAAGCCTGCTCTTGACCCATGCATTAATAAAGAACTCATAATTAATTAGACTCGGCTTGCTGGTGTGTCTCTTTCTTGTAATTCAGTCAAACGTAAGGACACCAGTTATATTGGATTGGGGTCCACTGTAATTCACAATTCATCTTAACTTGATTTTACCTGCAAAGACCCTACTCCCAAGTAGGAGTACCAGGAGTTAACACTTAAACATATATTTGGTGGAGCGGGGGGAAGGCACAACTGTACCCATAACACACTGTTAATAATGTATTCGTGATGTCACCCATGCTCCTGTGACCTGCCATGCCATCGAGCACAACACAACTATGTGATCGCTAATGGCAACACAGCCTGAGGACATAGAAAAATGAAGCCTAGACTGCCTCAATGATTCCATTAAAGACAGGAAGACTAAAGATTTGGCCACAGATTATGTCCTATGTTTTCCTTGACTGGGATTGCTTCTGGGAGTGCTTATTTAGCTTTCTATAGGAATAGCCCTAGAAGCAAGACTTTTTGGAAGAGGTAGAGGGGAGGGGAAAGAAAGGTCAACAATTTCAGGGAAGTAAGGGTATAGTGAAAGGGAAGAGAGTTGAGACAGGAAGGAAAACCAATACAAAGTGTTGCATAACCAGGCAGGTAACCACTCCCTAAGAAGGATGGAGCTGGCTGGGCACGGTGGCCAAACCTATAATCCCAGCACTTTGGGAGGCTGAGATGAGGGGATTTCCTGAGCCCATGGGTTTGAGAATAGCCTGGGCAACTTAGCGAGACCTCATCTCTACAACAAATCAAAAAAATTCGTCGGGCATGGCAGTATGTGCCTGTAGTTCCAGCTACTTGGAAGGCTGCGGCAGAAGGATTGCCTGAGCCCAGCATGTTGACGCTGGGGTGGCCATGAGTTTGCCACTGCACTCCAGTCTGGGCGATGGAGTGAGACTCCAATTCAAAAAAATAAAAATAAAATAAAATTAGGATGGAACTGATTTTAAAGTCATGTGGTTGTCTCTGGGGAAGCCATGTGAACCGTGGCATCACAGAAGAATCCATCAGAGTAGGGGTGGGTGGCTAGGAAGGGCAAGAAACCTATCAGCCTGCCTCTTTTGGTCTCCTGTCTCTCAGTGGTTAAAGCTTACCCTCATGTTCATTAACTCCTTTATGACACCGGGCTGTATCATTGCATCCCTCTGGGCAGTCACCTGGGAAACCAGAGCCATGCACTGTGTGCTCCATCCAAGCCTGGAAGTGCAGAGACGAGCCAGGTCATGTTCTGTTGTAGGAACCGCCAGCCACTGCATGATGGGTTCGGGCAGCCACTGTGCTAAAGGACAATCCAGACAGTACGGTCTGGGGTCAGCTGCACATGTGGGACATGCTGCTGCAGGATGGACAGGCCGAGCACCTGCAGTGCCCATCCAGGTTGCCCACCTGGGAGAGGCATGGCAGAGGCTAGAGCAGGTGGATGCTCTGGCTGCTCGCCCTACATATGGCCCAGAGCTGGAGACTGGGAAAATCTGGAGGGACCAGATCTGGACTGATTCAGTCTCCAAATGTCTTGACTCTATTTTGGAAACCCTGACCCAAGCTGTTGATATTAACACCTCCTTTCCATTTATCCAGGAACTTTTTTTTGTTTTGTTTTGAGTTGGAGTCTCACTTTGTCATCCAGGCTGAAGTGCAGTGGCATGTTCATGACCTGCTAGGCTTAAGCAATTCTCTTGCCTCAGGTTTCCAAGTAGTTGGAACTACAGGTGTGCGCCACCATGTCCGGCTAATTTTTTGATGTTTTGTAGAGATGAGGTCTTATCAAGCTGGTCTTGAACCCCTTGGCTCAGGCAATCCTTTTGCCTCTGCCTCTTAAAGTGTGGGATTACAGGTATGAAACACCATGTTTGGCTATCTGGGGATATTTTGAATGTATGAAGTTGCTCTCATGTGCTTTCCAGAACACTGAGTTGCCAGGTGTGGGCTCTGACCTGCTGGCTCCCCACTCAGTACCTGGTGAGAGCCAGTGCTCAGATGTAAACCTACCTCCTGAAGCCCCTTCTGAGGCCTGCAAATTTCATCCAGGACAGTCTCTGCCTAGTCAGTACTCATCATCCCTAAATGCAAAACACAGATCTGCAAGTTGAAAGCCCTAAGAGGAAATCAGCATGTCACAACTGTCCTTACACGACTCAAAAGCCAGGTGAGGTGATTCTTCTTTAAGAAGATCAGGGTCACAGTCAATTCCTTAGCTCTTATGGAGGATCCAGAGGTGTGTCACCCGGGTCCCCTTCCAGCAAGAGCTTGTTGCTGCTACTGTGTGCTCTAAGGGGCTTGCTGTAGCTACAGAGAGTGGCTTCAGCCTAGGCTGGCCAGGGAATGGCCTCACCCAGATTGTCCACTTTCAATGACTAATTAAGGCAGAGCCCTTAGGTCTGCCATTGTGGCCAAGTTCTGCTGGGAAAATCCCCTGCAGAGCTCCCCACAAGACTGGCTTTGCTGGGTCATACTGAACCTGGACTTCTCCCTGTTCACAGGAGTTTGTCCCTAATAAGTCTTTGGTACAATGAGCGCCTCCCCGGCATCTGCTTCTTGAGAACCCAACAGGTAACACCTCTGTGACAAGGTCCTCTTCCCTGTCCTGTGACATGCTGCATGTGAAAAGGGTGATGCCCTCAGCCAGCCTTATTGAAAGAGTGAGTTAGGGGCAACCTCTTTGGATCCCCTCCCCCTGTGGGGTCATTTCTGTCCTCTTAAATCTTGCTTTAAAGAAAGAAAGAAAGAAAGAAAGAAAGAAGGAAGGAAAGAAGGAAGGAAGGAAGGAAGGAAGGAAAGGAAGAAAGAAGGAAGGAAGGAAAGAAAGAAAGGAAGGAAGAAAGAAAGAAAGAAAGAAAGAAAGAAAGAAAGGGTGAGTTAGGGCCAGATTTGGTGGGTTCAAGACCAACCCAGGCAACTTGGTGAGACCTCATCTCTACAATAAATCAAAAATTTAGCCCAGCATGGTAGTGCGCACCTGTAGTTCTGGCTACTTGGAAGGTTGAGGCAGAAGGATCACCAGGGCCCAGCGAATCAATTCGGGGGTGGCCATGAGCATGCCACTGCACTTCAGCCTGGGTGGAGTGAGACTCCAACTCAAAAAAAAGAAAGAGAGAGAGAGGGAGAGAGAGAGAAAGGAAGGAAGGAAAGAAAGAAAGAAAGAAAGAAAGAAAGAAAGAAAGGAAGGAAGGAAAGAAAGAGTGAGTTAGTGACCTGAGCAGGGCAAATGAGACAGATAGGGAACTCTGAGGGAAAAAGTACTGATTGCCAGGTTGAATACTGTCCAGAGAGAATGCTGGGCTGTCACACTCTTAGCTGCAGGGAGGTCCAGACAGAGGCCACAGAGCATCATCTTAGTGGGTAGGGCTGTCAGGGTGGGGAAGTGGGCTGGCTCAGACCCAAGAGCAGATGAGCAGGCACTGGGAGGGATATTGAGTCAGGGACTCTATTTCCAGACCTGGGATTCAATGACCAGCTGAAGCATGGATATGGACTTCCAGAGTTTGTCAGTGCTCGGGAACTCGGCTGCCACCTGCCCATAGAGAAACTTTATGCAAATTAGAAGAAGGCACTGCTATTGGTCCCAGTCTCACCTGGATAGACCGTCGCCACAGGCATTTGGCATGGTGTGCAGAGGACCCTTTTGGGAGAACCAAATTGTGCCCTTGTAGGCAGATGGCAGCCTTGCCCCAACGAGCATGGCTTGGCAGGTGCGCATGGCTGGGTTTCAGCTCCCACTCAGCTCTTTTGCCAGGAGCCTTTGTTCTGGGCACAGAATGCACAATTGTACACAACAGCCCTGCTCCCAGACTTCCCTTGGAAAGCATAAACCTCAGCCTTGGAGAGAGTCAGTGCAGATGGAAATGGCATCTCAGAGGGCCCCAATCACGTGCCACACAGGACTCAGGGCCATGTCCTCTGTACTGGCAAAATGTGTGGCAACACATGGACACGGTCCTGCCAGAGTCGTCTTTGATCCTCGTTAGGATGTTGTTGAAACAGTCCCTACAACTTCATAAAATGAGTCAGGGAAGAAGGGAGGGGGAGAAATGAACATCAAGCAAGCTTGCAGCACACTCAGCGTTAATCATCAGGTCAGCTTGCTCTCTGACCTGCCTCCTCGGAGTTGTTTTGTGCCTATTGTTCTAGAATCACATAGCCCCTAGATTATAGTTCCCCTTAACTGCTCTACAGAAAACAGCTTGAACATTATGAAATGTTAAGTTTTCCATTTGAGATATTCTTTCACGTCTTGAAACTACTGACGCCAGCTGGTCTGAAGGGCCCCTTGAGAGGCTGACTCACCAAAGATTGCACTTTCTACATCCTGATGATTTCATCCCTCCTATCCCGACCAATCAGCACCTCAGTTTTCCAGCCCCTCACCCTCCATGATCCCCTTAAGGACCCAGAACCCCTTGGAGAGATGGATTTGAAGCTCTCCTCCCATCTCCTCATTTGGCTGCCCTGTGATTATGAAACTCTTTTTCTGCTGCAAACCCTGTTGTCTCGGTATATTTCTCAGTTGCTGCTCAGTGGGCATACAGACCTATTGGTTGTATAACACTGTGAGGTAGGTACTGCTAGCATCCATATTTTATTTTATTTTATTAATTTTTTTTGAGTTGGAGTCTCAATCCATCACCCAGACTGTAGTGCAGTGGCACACTCATGGCCACCCCAGCATTGACCTGCTGGGCTCCGGCGATCCTTCCTCCTCACCCTTCAAGTAGCCAGAACTACAGGCATGTGCCACCATGCCCGGATAATATTTGATTTATTGTAGAGATGAGGTCTCACCATGTTTTCTGGGCTGGTCTTGAACCCTCAGGCTCAGGCAATCCTCTCGCTTCGGCCTCCCAAAGTGCTAGGATTATAGGCCGAGTCGTCGAGCCCAGCCAACATCCACATTTTAGAGGTTAGGAAAAGAAAGCTCAGAGAGAATGGGAAATTCACCTAAAGACGCACAATATGTGATAGTGGAACTGGGGCTGAGATCACTCCACCTGGCTCAGCAACTCAAAAGAAACCCATCCCATGGTGGAGCGTTTAACAGCATTTTTGAGCAAACAAAGCCATGTCAGTTCAATTAGTCTAACCATACAGATGAGAAATCTTAGGTTTGAAGAGGTTTTTTTGCAACTTATCCAAATTTACACAGCTGCTCAATGAAAGAGCCATGCCCAGAACCAAGTCTTCCTGCTCAGGTCACTGTCACAACGCGGAACGAGGTCTGCCTTCTCAAGCCACTGTCACAATCATTTCCCATGCTGCCTTCCTGGCCATTCTTGAGAGAGAAAGAATGTGAGAGACATCCAGTGTTATGTCTCCCCATGGACGGTCTTCTGCATGCTATGTGGAAAAACATTATCTTCTCTCTCCATGCTTCCCAACCCCCATCTGCAAGATCCCTCAAAGACAGAACCTTCACCATCCATCTATCCATCCACCCACTCCTTCCTTCCTTCCTTCTGCCCACTCATCCATCCACCCACACATCCATCCATCTATCCATCCATCCATCCACCCATTTATCCATCCATCCCTCCAACACTTGGCATCTTAAACATTCTCCAGGTCCTAAAGCAGGGTGCTGGGGACATGGACAAAAATAGGAGCATCTGCTCTCAAAGAGTTAACTGTATATAGAGAGAGAC
>CAUYQG010256453.1:0-11499 GCA_963574415.1 Tarsius wallacei
GCCTTGGGAGGCTGAGGTGAGTGGATTGCCTGAGCCCGCGGGTTCGAGACCCGCCTGGGCAAGCGAGACCTCATCTCTACAATAAAAATCAAAAAAATTAGCCGGGCGTGGTAGCGCGCGCCTGTAGTTCTGGCTACTCGGAAGGCTGAGGCGGAAGGATCGCTGGAGCCCAGCAAGTCGAGGCTGCGGTGGCCGGAAGTGGCCACTGCACTCCAGTCTGGGCGATGGAGTGAGACTCCAACTCAAAAAGAAAAAAAAGAAATAAAGAAATCTCTCCCTGGTGGATGATGCAGAAAGAAAAGGCAGAAGATATCCCACTGGAAGAGACTATTTAACTTCCTGTATATTTGAACAGCTCCTATGTGCAAAGACTATTTTAAGACCTCTGGGAATACAAATGAATAAAATACAAGTCCTGCCTTCAATAAGCTTACCTGCCTTGTTCACATGGCCCGTGGTTGTCTGCCTCCATTTCCAGATCTCCCTCTATACCCAGCCGGTTCCATTCAGCTGACTGCCTTCTACCAAAGCTTTAGCAAAACCACAGAGCTTGGAGCGGCTTCCCGCCCACTGAGCACACACTTGGGCCCAGACTGCCCACACAGCAATTTTCCTGTGTAGTGACCTCTGAACCTCCAAGCCGTGAACTGCAGCAGGTTTAATGAATGCTTGTTGAAAGAACAAAAGAAACTAATCTCATAGGGGACATGATTAGGGGCTAATGATTTTTTTTTAAAAAGACCTAATAAAGTAGTTCCAGAAAGTTCTTCATTCAAACTTAGCTCACCCAAATATGTAGGGTTAGCAACTCTGAAATATACCATTCTGAGATTCCTTTGGGTTAAGGTACTATATATTTGAATTAAAAATACTCCCTGTCACCTCCATTTCAATTGTTTTTAACAGTCTTCACCCAGCATTAACGGCTTCAGAGAATTGGATATGTAAGCAGGAAACAAGAGTATATAACAGGAGAATTTAGAATTTGGGGCTTAAAACATTTATATCTTTAGTATTGGGTAAGGCTACATAGAATTTAGGACTATAAACTATATTCAGAAAATTAAAATAGGCCACCAAAAGTTGTGCTGCAGGAGTTGGCATTACTTCTTCCTGAAGGAAACCTGTACACTTCTGTAACTTCACACAGTATTTGAATGGTCTGGGCCCTTGCCTATACGTCTTACTATACTTTTAACTCCCTGAAGGCAAGTCACTTCTCATTTGCCCTAGTATCACAGAGCCCAGCTTATCCCTGATTATATGGTGGGTCCAGATGTAATTGAAAGGTGGCACAATGCAGCATAATTTATTTCACAGATTACTATAAAATTGTCCATCCCTGCCCCAGCTTCACTCAACACTGATGTTTGCCAATCTAACCTCTCTAGGTGAGACCAGTATGTTCCATTGGGTACTAAATAAAGCATCAGGGAGAAAGAGAGAGAAGCAGAAAGAAGACAAAACACAGCAGACCTTCTACTCTAGTCCATGTGACCTCTCCTACTTTTCCCTCTCCGTCTTTGACTTAGACTGGTTTCTTGAGTGACTATACATCCAAGTTCACTTGGGACAGTCTTCATTTCTGTCTGTTGTCTTGGAGTAATTGTTAATAACCCTATTTTCACTTTCAAACATACCCTGATATGGTCATTCTATTTACAAAACACTCAGTTTTAAGTAAGAAATACCCAGCAGAATACACAAATGTTTGTACTCAGAATGGACATGGTAAAGACTTTGACCCCAGTGAATCAGTGCTTCTCTATTAAAAAACAAGAAATTAGAATAACAGACTCATAAAGTGGGAAGCACTGGAGTTTTTAATCTCATCTGTTCCTGCCTATTGGTAGGGAAAAAACAGAGAATCCCAGTACTCCTTTGATGCCCTCTTCCCTCAGGAGGTTTTTATCCAACAAATCTGGGTAGAACCAGGAAATCTGTGTGTTGTTTTTTTTTTAAGTTGACTCAAGTGGGTCTTCTGTGCAAGTATCTGGCAACTACTAACCTAATCATGAAACTTTTGGTTGTAAGGGCTCAGATGTTTAGAAGGTGGGCCACATGGAGGCCTTGTATATAAGCCTACGCCCAGCAGGTTGTTTACCGATGTTTCATTGGAAAAAAAGAACTGCTCATCTAAGTGGAGAGACACTCCCATGGAACAGCCAAGCCAAGTGCTAAATGCTTTACAAGCACTGCATCATTTAATCCTTTCACAATAAGGAAGCTGACACTAAATTAATCAACTTGCTCAAAGCTATACATCCAGTTGACATGCTCAGATCTAGACTCAAGCTGACTTCAGAGCCAGAACTTACCCACTATACTCTCTATATACAAAATATGTATTTGAATTAAAAATATTTTTAATGGTGCTTTGTATCTAGGCCTAAATAACAGCAATAACAACAACAAAAAAAATGGGGGGGCTGAAGGGTTGAGAAAGTTCTTTGAATCAATAGCTCTATGCAGACTAGAAATGACCAGAAATTCCATTTAAATAATAACACGTAAAGAGGACAGAAAACTCTGGTTTATGTCCTGAGTTCTTCCATTCATCATGCAGGCCTCTCCCTGGGGCCAGCCTGCCCCTTTGAGGCCATATTTGGTCTCATCCATACTTGTCAGTCCTCCTTATCAACACATTGGAAGTCTCCACACCTTAATTCAAAAAGGTTCAATTTGCTGTTTGTGACATACAAGTAGGTGGTGAGATGGTTAAATCTGACTTCCAAGACTTATTGTAGATTTGGGACAAAAACAAGATGAAGATCCCATGACAATGCCTCCTGCTGATGTGTCCAGAAGCAGTCTGAATAAATTTGGATTCAGTTTGCCTGTGGCCAGCTCCTTATACACTTACATATGTGATAACTGGTATGGTCACGTTTGAAGACTTGAACATCAGGAGGGCAATGGAATTGCCAAAACTTTACTCACAGCCAATCTGTTTGGAAAGGATCGCTTTCCCATGGGCTACTCCTCAAGTGATGATGATGTGAATGTAGAGGAAAACAGCTGGTCAGATTCACCTGCAGACATAATTTAACCCTACTGAATTGCAGTACATGAGTGAGAGCCAACAGTCCAGGCATGGCCTGTAGGTAAATCAGGCCACAGCAAGAGGAAGAAAGCACACAAGAGCCAACAGAACAACAGTAGTCACAAAGGGAGCAAAAGAATTTAGATAATGAATTGTCAGTGAAAGGCAGAGGACATATTCAAGGGGAGGGGTCAAATACAGCAGAAAGGCCTAGAAAAATGACATCTAAGAAAGGTCAATAAATTCTGCAAAATGGTCTCTTGCTGACCTTCTAGAGAGGTGCTACAGTGAAACAGCAGGCTGTAAGGCAGATGCTGAGGATTAAGAAAGGATTAGCAGGCAAAGAAATGGAAGCAGCTGGCAGAGACAACATGTTCCAGGATTTTGGTGGAGAAGTAGAGAACAATGTTTATAACTTGTGGGAAGAAGAAAGTAGAACCAAGGTCTTTTCAAGATGGGTAAGGCCAACTTATGATGGAAGCCCTGGGGGAAAGGCCAATAGAGAAGGAGAGAGTGAAGATGAAGCTGAGGACCAGAGCAATGGAAACGACAAAAACTATTCAATTCAGGATGAGAGAAAAAGAAGTATGCAGGAGGAAGGAACTGGAGGAGACCCACATGAAGCTCTGTCAAGGGGTAGCATAGGAAGGATTTTAAATATGGAGAAGGGAAGTGATGGAAGAGTTAGAAACGAACATGTCAAGAGCATGCATTATATGCCACGAACTATACTGGGTCCCTCACAGCAGGCATTTCATTTAATGCACCTAAAATTGTATGACATAAGTATATTCCTATTTGCAGAAAAAAGAAACTGTGGCTCATAATAATTAAGTGAATTCCCATGGTAGGTCAAGAGTCGAAATGTTCCTGATCTCTCTGATTTGAATGCATGATGGAAGAGAAAAAGGAAAGAAGAGACATGACTGGGGAAAACAAACAACCTTTGCCTACATCACAATTTTAGCCACTGTGAAATTTATTACAAAATCAGTGTGAATATGTGACAATTCCTGCCAGAATACCTCTAACCAATTCCACCAACTTGGTCTTATCTCACTTCTTGTTTTTAAAGAGATAACTATAAAAGGAGAAGACTTCATGTATAAATTTTGATATATGATTTTTGCAAACAAGAGATAAAAAGCTAATTTATCTTCCACTTAACATAATGAAAACACCCAATAAATCCTTGTATCAATAGATACAAACTTCTAACTCAGAAAACCAAGGCTGCTATCCAAATTCTTAATCTCATTGTTAATATTTTACCTGGCAACAATGAGAAAGTAATAAAAATCCTACATGGACCCAAGAAAAAGGCATTCTTATCCAACGGTCACCCACCTTGTGTCCTATACACTCAAGGAATTCACAAATGGCTGTTTATAAGCAAGTTTTAACATTCCACAAGCTTGTTGAAAATTGAATATTTATCCTCAACAAGGGCTGCTCAGGCTCTGCGAAATGCCAAGAATGTTTGCCTTTCACCAGAATTATATCAACTCTATGTGGTAACTGTGGCTGATTAAAATCTTGGATTAACTATTAGCGTCAATATCAGAAAGTCTAGATCATGTTCAGTGGACTGGACTCTCATTCTAGTGATGAATAAATGCAGTGCCAGGATTAAAAAATGCTGAGTTTCTAACTGACCTTGGATATAAGCAAAAAGTGAAACAATGGGTATCACTGAGAAGCTCTTAAAGAATCAGAAAGTTTTCTTTATTATTTATTAGCACTCAAATTGGGATAGTGATATTATAATATTACCATAAAACATTTTCCACAATGTGCTCTCCAAAACATTTATTCCATAAAATTTTTTGAATGTTATGAAAACTAGGAGACTGTGATCATGTGCATTTAGGAAAAATTGGTTTAAATCAAGGTCAAGAGCATCCTAAAGGACAGGAAAACCAATTCTTTAATATGTTAAGTATAAATCCTCAAAGGGATAATATGATAGTCAGTATTCTCAAAGTGTATTTGGTCAAAGGTATTCTCTTTTGTAGATTATCTGGAGGTACATCCTGGGGGTTCCCAAAACACACTGGGAGCACTGCAATAGATAATTGATACTTACATATCACCAATAAAATTTGAATCAGAAACAGAAAATTAGTGGACATAGGTGAATCAATTTGGTTGGGTCTCACCACTTTTTCATTTGTTTATTTTTTCTTACCAAATTTCCATTTATACACACACTCCTACACAGAACGTCTTTTAAATCAAGAGTAGCAAAAACCATTCTCATATAAACTGTGTTCTGCTGGATCTCAATTCCCCCAACTATTAGGAGCCCACAGTTCTTTTTAATAGAGCTGCCTCCAGTTACTTCTAGGAGCCTTCAATAAGTGTATCCTGAGGTTCTTGACTAGTTCCTATTAGCCTGCCTGCAGTATCCATTGTTAATCCCTCCCAGTCCTGCATATCTGCCTGAAGGCACCTCCTCGGTGCCTACAGCGGCCTTGGCACCGCAGGAGCTGCTTCTGCTGGATTCTGGTGATACACCACAAGATACCCCTGATGCCTCCACCAGATACCACAACCTCCAGCATCACCACCAGATCAAAATCATCAGCATTCTTGAAATGCCACATGGGCTCGGGAGTCTTCAGTGTGCCATAGCTATTTGCTTTCCTTTTCATGTTACATCTTGTCACATAAAAAAAAATCAAATATCAAAACTATCAAAGCAATGTTTCTTTGCATACTTCCCTATCTTCCCATGTAAACATAATTTTCAGATGTTACTGTCGGAAAACAATTCTCCATGGGTCTCTTGCATTTCTACACATCCTTTGAGCAGAGGCCCTAACTGCCTTTGTTCAGTACTAATTTTTTTAAAGATGTTGATATAGGGAATAAACTTCTCAAATAGAGTGCCTCCTTCCCAAGCATATGGCAGATTTGCTTACAGTCTGGGAAGACAGAGATAGTGCCTCGCTTTTGAGAAAAAGGTAGACATAATTACTGCCCATTATAAAATATTTGGGCTCACGAAGCACAGGATTCCTTTCCTGTAATGGAACCACTGCATGTCTGGCAGCCATCTGGGCCTTTTCATGTTACCTTGTAAAGGGACTCAAGGAACTGACACAAATGCTGATATTCTGGCTACTGCTTTGCTGTAATAAATTGTATTTTATCTCTGACACAGGTATCATGTCCTCTGTCAGCATCTATAAAACTGTAGTGAGCTACCTTATTAACTTACAAGGGGGAAAAAAAGCTCAGATCTTTCACAGATCTTGACATTTATATTTAGGGCTGCTGTCTGAAATTAAGAGGTAGAGTACAGATTGTGGAGCAAAAGTAGAGAAAAAAATCTAAGTGATAGTCATCACTTTTAAGAGCCCTTCCTCAGGATGACTGAGATTTTGACACTAAGCCAAGTTAGTCTTTAGGATGAGTATCCCTGCCCCCAGCTTCCTAGAGTTCCTAAGCTTTCTATGATTTAAAAACAAACAAACTAGAAACAAAAAACACCATCACAAAAATAATAAATGGCTAAAACTTCCTGAGTTATTGAAAAAAGGCACTGCTGTTTTCATTCAATACTTACAACAATCCCGGGAGGAAATCACTACCATTCCACCCCAGGCAGGCTGATGCCACACGCAATGCAATGGATCCACCATCCCATATGATCTGAATCCTAGCAGTGCACATCACTTAGGCTAGAGTATGTTTAATTCTTCAATTGTTATTCCTCTCACTTATTTCATTACACTGTCCCTCATTGTTAACATCTGTAAAAGAAAACACGTTTGTGAAATGCTATAAATTGCTAAAAAAAACGAAAAAGCACTCATTCCAAGGGAAGAGTGAGAGTCTCCCTTGGCCAAATGCCTTCCGGTCACACTATTCCAGAAAACTCTATCTGTTGCAATGCTGCAAGCTCTGCATAAAAGAGAGCTATAACCACGAAACTCAACCCCTGACTAGCTCCATCTAATGTGTGTACATTTTTTTCTTTGTTCCATTTTCAGTTAAGCAAGGGAAATAAAAAGGAAGAGGGTAGGAAACACTTCAATTTATGCCTGAATTACATTAGGTTTTTAGAGCACCCAGAACCCCTAGAGAAAGTTGCTATTGATTAAGTATTAGCTTCACTCTGTTATGTGAAGCCCTATCAGGATGGCCATCTATCTTTCTTTAGGTTTGGTGAAGCAACTTTGGACCAACTTATGATTAATAGTGAAACAGTTCTGCCCTCATCTGATTTCCTATAATCTCTTCTTCTATCTCCTCTTCCCTTGGGCACATTAGTGTTCACTTATACACACAACCTTGATGTTAATAAAAAAGATTTATGTGCAAGTAAGATTTTATTCCTTCCATCAAATGTTTATTTAAGGAGGTTTTATTGCATAAAATACCATCCTTACTTGACGCACAAGTAGATTCATCTTCTTAAACTCATTTTCTATCATTCCATACTTCTGTCATGGGGATTTTATTTTGTGGAGGAATTTTGACTTACCATACTGTTTGTTTCATATGCAAGATCTTTAAAGAAAGAAGAAGTGTTAGACTATTACTGTTAGAGGCTTAGAAACTGGTACAGCTGCTTCTTGAGATATAGAGAAAAAATGATTTATTCAAAGACTATCTTTGGTACAACAAGGGCCTATAGAAATTGGAAATGGACGTTTCCTAACTGGTACAAATTTGGAAAACAAAGAGGTGATACATATTAAAAATCCATTTTAAAAAGTTAATCCCTTTCCCCAGTAATATTATTCATAGATATTCATTGCAGAAAAATAATTCAAAATAAGAAAAATAAAAACTATATGAACAGAGGAGCACACTGAAAGATTAGACTTAAGAGCACAAATCAGAGCCAATCCTAATGGTTTTATAAAAGGCATGCGCCGGCCTTCTGCTAACCAGCCAAGAGAGACTTGTGGATAAAGACCAGAAGAAAACACAAGAAAGGAAATTAGTACTGTTAGGATGGTAGGTGAACAGGATATAATCCTCATCTTAAATCTCTAGCACAGAAAAATTGTTTTCGCAGCAAAACTTGTTACAAAAAGGAAATGCTTTACTTGAAATTCCCCTTTTTTTCTACCGCTCTATATTATCTTCATTTAAAACAACCAAGGTAAATTCCATTTTTATAACATACTTTTGATCTTAAAATCTTTATCAATTTGCTAAACTACAGGTTCTCAGCTAGGGGCAGTTTTGTCCCCCAGGTGACACCTAGCAATATCTGGAGGTATTTTTGGTTGTCACGACAGGAGGCATGCTACAGGCATCTACTAGATAACGGTGAGAGATAGTGCTAAATATTCTACAATATGCAGGATAGCCCCCACAACCAAGAATGATCCAAAATGTCAATAATTCTGAGGCTGATAAACCCTGCACTAAGCCACACAATTATGTGACATTTTAAAATATTTTGCAAAATAAATAAATAGAAATGGGCAAATATTTTAAAAGATACTTTAAAAAATAGATATGTGATTGGCAAATAAGCATATGAAAAAATGTTTATCATTATTCCTCAGGGAAATGCAGATTAAACCACATTGAAATACCATTTAATACCCACTAGAATGGGTATAATCAAAAAGACAGATAATAACAAGTGTTGTCAAAGATATAGAGAACAGAACTCTCATACTCAGCTGGTAAAAATGTAAAATGGTGCAGCCGCTGTGGAAAACAGCCTGTCAATTTCTTTAACTATAATGTATAGTTTCTTTAACTATTCCTGTATAATCCAGCAATTCCACTTCTAGTTATTTGCTCAAAAGATACACAAATGTATGTCCACAAAAAGATTTCTATGTTCATGTAGATAGCACCTTTATTCATAATAGCTAATCATTGGAAACAATCCAAGTGTTCAAAATCAGGTGAATGAATAAACAAGATGTGGCACATCTCTACTACAGAATACTACTAGGCAAGAAAAAGGAACACACTACTGACAAGTGAAACAACATAACTGAACATCAAGAAAAATATAATATATGAAAGAAGACAAACACAAAAGACCACATATTACCTTATTCCATACCCAGATCTAACTGACCACTGATCTGCTTTCTGTAGATCAGTGGTCAGTTAGGTCTGGGTATGGGAGTAGATATTGACTGCGAAAAGCACACAAGAACTTTCTGACATGATGGAAGTTATTCTACAACTAAATGCTGGTGATGGCTGTACACATTTGAGCAAATATAAATTTGCTAAAACTCACTAGACTGTGCACTTAAAATAGTGAATTTTATGGCATGCATCAATATGCCTCAATACAGATGCTAAAATATCTTTGGGTGTTATAGTTCAATTACCAAACTGTTCACGGGATGCTTAGTTTTCTTCCCACTAGCAAAGAAATAACCTAAATTGTATTTGCTTGTTTTTCTGTCCATGAAGTTCTGTGTATACAAAAAGCAAATACTTTGAATTACTATTTAATTTTTAATATAAAATGCAATATATGCTCATCACGAAGAATTGGAAAAGTAAAATAGAAAAAAATCCATCCAGAATTTTGCACCTTAAGGACATCACTCTAAATATTTTAATATATTTATTTTCATCCTTTTTTACATTCATAGCATATTTTTTCATACTGTTGTGGTTGTGCTATGTATGTATATATCTTTATTCTCATTTATCAGCTAAGCTTTCATGATAAAAACTATTCATAAACATTGCCTTAAATGACACGTTATATTCCATCCTGTGGGTATGCCACAATTTCCTTAACCATTTCCTATTGTGGCTATTAGATTATTTCTTTGTTCTTACAGAATTAAGCACAGGCTCCTCCACCCAGCATTCAGATCACATTTAAATTAATTTCCCTATATGCTCAAAGTTCATGTTTCCTCTTTATGAAGGCCAGTTCCTCTGCTTTTCTCCAAATTAGGTGTACTCTTTCCTAACAAGAAGTCTTTGCATGTGTCACCTCCCTCCCTATGCCTGGAACATCCTTATTCACTGCCATCAAACTGGCCATGCCTACCCATTCTTCAGGATGCTATCAATCCCTACTCCCTCCATACAGTCTCCCTCTATTTCAGCTCACAATAATCACCTCTCCTGAATTCTGTGAGAACTTTTATTCATATGGATATCTAGTTTTATCTGACAGGGTTCTGTGTATTGTATTTCCCTTTGTTTGTGTCTTGGGAACAACTAGATTTCAAACTGTATATTTCAGTTATTCTATTTTTGTACTTCCATCTACATTTGCTAGGCAGTATTGCATTTGGTAATACTGGGTAACAATTGTGGTTGTTGCTATTTGATCAATGAATAGACTAAAGATGATGATGGGAGCCTTAAAATCAGAAGCATATGTAAATTAACAGTCACGCTTTCAAAGGAATACCAACAGAGAAGTGCTTAATGAGTAAGCTTAAGCATTTCACCAAATTAGAAAGACTCATACCAACATCAAATGTTAAAGGGCTACAGTTAAGAAAGAAAGTAAACTAGAGAAATTATTCTTGTGATTTGAAGGCACATCTTGGGTATACCTGGGCATTCTTCAGGAGCCAAGAACCCATAGGGATTAATGCTTATTCCCATGAAACTGATATGGTATTCAGGGTATGTATGGAAAGTGAATTGTCCCTAGAAGTTCACATTTCTCTCCATCTTGCTGTAAATTACTGGGCATCCACAATTCTATATAATAATATTTAAGAATCATTAATTAAATTATACAGCTATTTGGGAATAAATTTAATTTCTTCTTTAAAATTTAAAATGGTGGGGTACAATTCAGGGCTAGGTATACAAATATTCACCGGCAGGTACCCTTATAGATGAGGTGTGCCCCCCCTTCCCCAGGCAGATATCAACTCCTGTCAATCCCACCTCCCCACCCCCTCACACCCCTCCCTGCAGTTTTCCACCACCTTCAATCCTTTTCTTATAGTAATATGGTAGTTGTTTAAGGTCCACTTATGAGTGAAAACATGGGATACTCAGCTCTTTGTTTGTGTGAGAGGTCACTCAGTATTAGGAACTCCAATTCCATCCAGTTTGCTGCGAAGTTCATGATTTTGTTTTTCTTTTCTTTTTTTTTTTCTTTGAGTTGGAGTCTCTCTGTCACCCAGACTGGAGTGCAGTGGCCGCTCCCAGCCACCGCAGCCTCGACCTGCTGGGCTCCGGCGATCCTTCTGCCTCAGCCTTCCAAGTAGCTGGAACTACAGGCGCGCGCTACCACACCCAGCTAATTTTTGCTTTATTGTAGAGGTGAGGTCTCGCGAAGTTGCCCAGGCGGGTCTCGAACCTGCGGGCTCAGGCAATCCACTCACCTCAGCCTCCCAAGGTGCGGGATGACAGGCTGAGCCACCGAGCCCGGCTGATTTTGTTCTTCTTTATGGTTGCATAGTATTCCCTTGTGTATATGTACCACATTTTAAAAATCCAGTCCTCTTTTGATGGGAAGCACGGTTGGTTCCATG
>CAUYQG010256459.1:0-20849 GCA_963574415.1 Tarsius wallacei
GCCTGTAATCCCGCGCTTTGGGAGGCTGAGGTGAGTGGATTGCCTGAGCCCACGGGTTCGAGACCCGCCTGGGCAACTTGGTGAGACCTCATCTCTACAACAAATCAAAAATCAGCCAGGCATGGTAGCGTGTGCCTGTAATTCTGGCTACTCGGAAGGCTGAGGCGGAAGGATCGCCGGAGCCCAGTGGATCGAGGCTGTGGAGGCCGGGAGCGGCCACTGCACTCCATTCCGGGCGACAGAGTGAGACTCCAACTCAAAAATAAAAAAATAAAAAATAAAAAAAATAAAAAGATCAGTTTATGATTAAAAAAATGTTTTAGGTCCTTAAAGTTTTCTTCTTAAAGAATGAACACTTTCTAGTAATGGTTTTAATGTTATTGCCTTAGTTCAACAAATCTAAAATACCAAGAAGAGGGAAAGTATCTTGGTATCACATGTACCAAATTTTACAGTGAAGCTTTATCCAAAGTAAAAAAAAATGAAGATCATAGAAAGGTAAGTATATTGAACTTCAAAAAATTTCTTCTTTAAAGACATGGCAACAGTGCCAATGAAAAAAAGTTTTCATGGAATTTTTCAGTGGAATATCAGTATCACAGAAAAAGATGTGCATTTTATGAAGTCAGTTACTAATATATTGGCACAATGTATTGATACAATGGTGTACCAATGCTTTCAAATTTAACCACTCAAATCATACTTATACTTATTAAACTTGAATAATAATGGCTAAGTAAAAATATGGGAAGAACTGCTGGTCTCAGGCCACTGAAGATTACAACACAAGAAGTAAACTACAATCTTAACTAAGCTTATATTGTAACCAACCTAAAGGAGAAGGCTGCCCTCGTATAACTCCATTCTTGGTTCTCTCCTCCAAGTCCATAACTTCCTTATATATCAATTCTGGAAAAGAAGTAAACAAAAATCAACTTTTCAAAGTCTAGGAGCCAATCTCACAAGATATGTATAGCTAAGTCAAAATTTTTAGACGTTAAGTACTTCAAATAGTGTCCTTACAAGGGTAGCCTGTGCCAGCCAAAGTTTGAAAGGTGTTAATAACAATTTCTTAAAACTCAGCCATGAACTATATTGAAAGAAAGTACAAATCCCTGTTGTAACTAATGTTTCTTAGGTTGGTTTGATAGTGCTGGGGTTATAAGTTTTACCTTTTTTACTCCGCCAGCACCTTCTACTAGAGCATATCATACCACCCAACATTCCGTACTACAAATTTCTCAATGAAGACTTGAACCGTGTTTGTCTTATTAATTGTTATTTTCTGAGCTCTGGCATAGTGCTTAGGACATTGTAGGTCATCTGGATATCTGCTAACAAGATTTAAATCAAAGAGTGTGTAGAAGCTTCTTAAATCAAATGAAATATAAATAAATACATTTTTTATTAAAGGAATATAAGCGGGTAGCTACATTTCATTCAACTCCTTATGCGTAGTCCAGCATGACATGCTCTCGTTGCTAAGAAAGTTTCTCCATGGGAATCTTGTTCTCTTAGTAGCTTCTAGATAGTATGTGGATGACTACAAGGACAGCTCCAACCAAAGAAATGCACTGGGTGATGCTCTGCTACCCTATATTCTTTCCTACCCTATATTCTTCTAAGTGATTTTGATGTGAAGTATGGTATGCCTTGTGAGTCTAAACATTTATTTAGGAAGAACCTTCTGGTGGATGCTACTCCCAATTATTCATCATCTTCTTTGGGTCCCGAAATCTTTTGAGAACTGCAAAAATACAATAAATCCTCTTCTAAGAAAAAGGTACAAACAAAAAATATTGCATAGCACTTCATGGATTCTGTGTTAATTCCGGAAGATTACACTTCTGATAAAGAATCCCTGGTTACAGGGTATGACATTCATATTGGTAATGAGGTAAAACAAGTGAATACGTTGAAATGAATGACAGCTAGAGATACCGAAGTTTGCTTGCTATGGTAATCCTGGGGTTGAATGAAGAAAAATAGAAAGCCTTCAAAGAGAAGAGAATAAAAGATGCTTTTCAAGCCGGGCTCGGTGGCTCAGCCTGTAATCCCGCGCTTTGGGAGGCTGAGGTGAGTGGATTGCCGAGCCCGCGGGTTCGATACCTGCCTGGGCAGGCGAAACCTCATCTCTACAATAAATCAAAAAAATTAGCCGGGCGTGGTAGCGCATGCCTGTAGTTCCCGCTACTCGCTACTCGGAAGGCTGAGGTGGAAGGATCGCCGGGGCCCAGCAGGTCGAGCTGCGGTGGCCGGAAGTGAGATGCCAACTCAAAACAAACAAACAAACAAACAAACAAAAAAAGATGCTTTTCTTCAAAGAAACAAAAAGGAATATAAACATTCAAGATAGGCAGATTTTTTTTTTTTTTAAAGAGAAAATAACCCCTCTTTGTGAATGGCACAAAAGGAATAAGGCAGAAGAACCAAAGCTAACTAGAAGTAGTTAGCAATCTGTAGTCAATGGCTTTGGCAATGGATTTTTCTTTCTGCTATGAGCTAAAACTCAAGCAGATCTTCAAAAAAGGCAGTTTGTGGGTAATTAATGAAATGTACTTGGGACTAGGAGAAAAAGATACAGAATAAAGGTCTATATATTTAAAGTAATAAAAACTCCCAATATATCCTTATGCAAATGAAAACACTATAGTTCACTGATTTTAAGATGTACTTTTTTCATAGTTCAGTATCTCTGAAATTGGCTACATCTTTTTAACAATGGTGCATACAATTGGTAGTATTTGGTGTATCTTACAATTCTTGACTTATTAAGATTCTATAAAATACCATAAATGTCTACTGTAGATTAGCAGAGTACAAAAATAACAGGTTATTATTTTAGCACACTCTGGTCCTAACTTACACCTTTATACACTATTTATTACATATTCAAATACTCCAGGCTCGACCTACTTTTAGCATTATGCTGGGCTCTAATAATCATGAGTTTTCCAAAGTCAACTCAGAGAAAATATAATCTCTAGCTATTCTAAAGAAGAAAGAATCAAATTCATTCTTAATAAAATAAATTTATAAATGGATCACCTGTTCATGTTTATACCTCTCCTGGTCCCCTTTGCCTTCTCCGTATTTAGACACTTAGCTCTTAATACCAGGTCTTCTCCATTTTAAGATAAGGTAACAAGGGGAGTCAAGTGATTTATTCAAGGGCACATTGTTACAAAAATGGTCAGAATATTCAATGACAACACAGACAGAGGTAAACAGAATCTAAAAATTATCTGGCCCAAATGTGACAGGGATCTTTTAAAGAAATATTTTAACATTTCCATGACTATCAAAATATTATTATTAATGTTCGGCTATATTCATAAAGTAGAATTAAATGACTATATTAGATATGTAAAGATTAAAAATTAACCCATTCTGTTGGCGAGTGTGGGGCAAACAGAGATGCCTATACAATACTGATGGACGTGTACATTACTACAACTTCTTTGGAGAGTAATCTGGAAATAATTGAAAAATAGCCTTTGGCTCAGCACATCTCTTTTTAGGATTTTTCTTATAGGCATGTTCTCACACGTGTACAAGAACACGGCAGAATTGTTTGTAACAACAACAGACTAGACACAACTTAAATGCTCTTCAAGAGGGAGTCAGATATAGAAATAGTGACACACATACAGCAGAACACTAGTCAGTGATTAAACCAAATGAGGCAGATACGTGGACCAAAGGAGAATAATCTTCAGGATGTTTGAGGATATCAACAAAGCAAGTATGCACAGGATACACAATATATAATCATGTGTGATTTTTAAAAGGGTAGAAGAGGAGAGGTGGGAGACACCAACATGCTTGTATATTCACAGACCATGGAAAAACATAAGAGAAAGCACTAACATGTCTGTGGCTGGGGTGGGAAACTTGGGAAATTAAAATTAAGTCAGAGAGAGATGCAGTCTTACTTTCTACTTTTGTAAAAACATTAATAATCATATTACCAAATATCAGTTATGAATAATAGAAAGTATCATTAATTTCTCTAACATGATAAATAAATCACCAAGAAAAATCAGAAGCTTTTTCAGTTTTTTCTCTAAGAATCTGATGAATGTTACCTTTCCACTCTTCTATTGTATGTTCCCTTTCATCTAACTGCTTGTCAGGTATCTTTGGTGGTGGCTGAAAATCACAAGGCAATAATAATTAAGTCAGTATACTGGGAGTATTTTAATTATTTTTGTTTGAAATATTAGACAGAAGATTTATAAAAATGCATCATTAGACTATGACTGATCAATCATCAACGAACTTTTTTTTTTTTTTTTGAGTTGGAGTCTCACTCAGTTGCCCAGACTGGAGTGCAGTGGCTACTCCCGGCCACTGCAGCCTCAACCTGCTGGGCTCCGGCGATCCTTCCACCTCAGCCTTCCAAGTAGCCGGAACTACAGGCGTGCACTACCATATCCAGCTAATTTTTTGATTTATTGTAGAGATGTGAAGTCTCGCCAAGATGCCCAGGTGGGTCTCAAACCTGCAGGCTCAGGCAATCCACTCACCTCAGCCTCCCAAAGCACAGGATTACAGGCTGAGCCACTGAGCCCGGCTAACAAACTTCTTATGTAGACATACTAGTTTGGGAAGACTCCTTTATTGCAGGAAAAATAGGTTTAACTGCCTTTTCTTCCAGCTTTAGAAATTGTCATCTTTTATTTGTATCACAGAATTCTGCTGTCCCCTGAAAACAATAACTTGTTTTATAACTGAGTTAGGATGTTCCCCAGAGTGCTCAACATCCTAGCTCCTCTGATTAGGTATCCAGGCAAAGGCAAGAAATAGCAGGAGATACTTTATTTTGTATAGGAGATGTTTGCATATGCTCATTAATTTAATTAAGGTACTCTTCGTGCAGAAACAAAAAAACACCATCATCATGTATCTATATTTTTATTTAAAATTAAAAGGTCTCCTCCAAACCTAACTTTAATTCTAACTTTAAGAATACAATATGTTTTTCAAAAGTTAAGTAAAGAACTTACAGCTTCTGCTTCAGAAGGATCATACCAGACATTGATATATGGGTGCTGGAGAGCTTCATCTACAGAGATCCTTTTAGATGCATCTATAACCAGCATTTTGGATAACAAATCCCTTGCCTGACTGGCTGCAAAAATAATGATGTTAATGTACACATATTTATAAAAGTTCTCAAAATTTCAGAAACTTGAGATTATCTTTTATTTAAAAAGCATATGGTTTTAAAAAAGTTTTTACTATAAAGTTAGGTCACACATGATTTAAAAATATAAAATTAAAGATAAAAATAACTGAAACCTCATTTTGTTTCACCATCCAGAGAAAACCCTGGGTGATGTCCCATAGGAGTATGAATATACCCCCATGCAATTAAATGTATATATTTGTTTAAAATACCTTTAAGTTTGTTGTGTTCCGAGTCAGCTGGGAAAAGTACATCAGGGAAGAGTTTCTCAAAGCTATATCCAGCATATTTAGGTCTGTTTTCAACATAAGTCCTTACTGTTGGTTGTAGTTTCTTCATGAATTCGGGACATGGTGTTCCAAGCTGTTCAATAACTTTATTCCACTGATCAATATCTAATATCAAGTAGCTAAGAAAAATACTCCATATCTAATGTTCAACATATTAGTCATATCCATATTAAAATACAAGAAAACAGAAATTTAAAAATTCCTAAGAATAAATGTGGCAGTTGTAAATTTTATATCTTGCAGCCACCTTGCAAAAGGCAATGATTGTAGGTGGACAGAAATGATCAATAAATAAGCTTTGTTAATCTTATTTATTGTTTGTGTATGTGTGCTAATACTGATTTTACCATAAAATAGAAGATTAAACTCACAAATTCTAAATACATATTATAAGTGACTCAAATAATGAGAATTACTACCTATAGGACTCTAAATGCAAACTACACACAATCCTAATATTCAAAATCTGCCTTTTTTCCCAACTTATCAGAAAACATGATTGTATTTCCTAGAGAATAAGAAGTATTTCTACTCTAACAGAAAATAACCAGAGGCTGAAAAAATGAAGCCTTCCATAAAGTTTGTTTTGCCATTCTTTGTTTAGCTTATGTCAATAATTTTTTTTTTAAAGCTCTGAAACCTATGAAAGATATTCAGCTTTTCGATAAGTTATAAGGTTGGGATTCCCTGGTCTCCCGTCTCCTATGAAAGATATTCAGCTTTTCGATAAGTTATAAGGTTAGGATTCCCTGGTCTCCAAGCTCCTGAAGGTCAAAGCCTAAAACTCACTTATTGAACCTAGTGAACATGGATTTTCCCATTCCTCCTTCTAAAACAATTCTAAGTGTTACTAGTTGATTAACACACAACAGATCATAACAGATCACTGTTAATATAAATATTAAAAGTAGTCAGATGAACAAAAAGCATGAATCCAATCACAATATAAAACTGTTACTGATGAAATTCCCAGATGAAAGAATCAGTATGTTATGTTGAGTAATGAGACAACAATCAAAAGACACAAACCACACAGAACATTAACAAAAAGGAGGTAGGAGGACAAAAGGATGGCCAGAAGCAACAGACAATTTCAAAATTCATGTTAAGTCCTAAGTATTTCTAGGATTACTCAAGTGGGTAATTATTAGAAATTTTTAATGCAAGCCATGATTTTTGATTTAAGTTAAATCAATCAATTCAAAGCCAGCAAGTAACTGTAGATAATTACAACTGAGCATCATTAACATATGAAACAATAAATGAGGGAAAGGAAAGCCTACATCAAATAGCAGGTGGTATTTGGAAAGAGTAATTTAACAATACTTTATACCAGGGAGAGACAAAATACATTATACCTGACCAAGCTGAAGTGCTGTCATACATTTTGACCTTTAGAGACTACATATTAGGCCAAAGATAAGGATACGATCTGTACCTGGGAACAAAACACCACCTTTGATCATTTCTCCCATGATGCACCCAACTGACCAAATGTCAACTGAAAACAAAATGCAATGACATTAACATAAAGATTTTGGTTAAAATAAAAAAATATAAACATCAAAAAAAATCACACACACCATGTATACTTTAAAATTATAAAAAGCAGAATAAAATAAAAATGAGTGACAGTGAATGTGCTCTGACTACCAGCAGAGACTGTATGTCCTACTGCCAGATGCAGCCTACAAATATTTCAGCTCCTTATTTCAACAATTTTTGAACAATAACAGCCACAAACGTTATGCCTGTTTAAAAAACCCATATGTATGAATGTAGTATATTTATTTTCATTAGAGAACATAAAGAAATTCATCACCTAACTAATTAAACTGCTGCAGCAGCACAAGGATACAGTCCCTTCCTGGAAAGAGGATTTTGTGGCAAACCATTTCTCCCATAATGCACCCCACAGACCATAAATCCACTATATGTTTGCAGCACAAAAGAAGGAAAAGCAAAGCAAAAGGTCGTTAAAATCAAAGAAGCATAACATGACTGCATCATATAAAAACTGCAAAACATCACAAAAAGAAAAAAGTGACTGTAATTTTAGCTAATGGAAGAATTTAAAACACAAAGTATTTTTCAAAAGGCTTTGGTCACAAAAGAAAACATAAAAGTGTGGCATTTTGACTACGTATCTAATTTTAAAGTGAGAGCTATACACAGAAACTGCATAAATTTAAAAAACCTCCTGCACATTTTATACCTGAGAATTTGTTTATAAAATATGAAACAGAATCAAGCACAAACTTTGTAAAGGCTAAAAATGCACACGAAGTAGTAAAATTATTTTAAAAACATTTAAACAATTTTGAGGCTCAACTGTGCATTATGCTCTCTCTTTAAGTTAAATAAAAGAAAAAAGCATGAGAAAATAATTTAGCATATTGAAATATTTAACAGAAACAACGGTTCTATGGATACTTACAATAAAAAGTTAATCTAAAGCTCTTTAGAAATTTTCGATCTGGATTTCACAAATGTATTTAATTGAGAAGTGCTATATTTATTATGAATTAGAAGTCAATTATTTTCTTGGCAACATCATGTTACATTTACCTTACTATCCTAAAAGGAACAAGTGCATAGAGAATGAACAACTAATAACTAGTAAACTAACCAAATAAAACTGAGTAAAAGAAGTATATTTCATGCTTCCTACCTAAAGTTTTTTAAACCCACAAAACCAAACCACTTTTGGTTTAAGAAGTCAGTTTTGGCTACTTACAGTACCAAAATTCCCACAGATTTATATCTACAAAGAGTGAACCCAACTTACTGACCCTCACCAACTTCAAATGGGAGCCCTGATCATTGCTGAAAACAATCTGTTAGACACAGAAACAAGCAATTTGGGTACTTCACTTCCTTAGTGAAACTAACAACATATCCTGACAATTTTAATATCAGACACAAAAAAAAAGAGAGTTGGTACTAGCAGTGTAACAGGAAAAGAGTGGAAGGGTAAGCAGTCTAAAAGGAAAAGCCTTAAAAACTTGAAATTGGTTTTGAAGTATGAAGGTCCACATTTTTTAAGACCAGAAGGAAAAGGGCAGGAATGGTTATTAGAGAAACATAGACCCTTTACCCAAGTTCAAGGACTTAGAAAATAAAAGTCTGTACTTTTTAATACAGAATGTTCTTATAAGAAGTCTACAGTTCACTGAAGAGTCTCTTGAGCTAAACTAAGAATTGCTTTTGGAAATCCTGCAGAACTAAGGTTTCTCTAAAAACTTCTTATTAAAGTGAATACAAAGCATTTTTTATATTTATGGTATGATTCAACTGTCAATAATTAAATTTTAGAGGAAAATATTCATAAATCAGTCCACCAGAAAAAATTTTTTCCAAGGTTTTCATTTTTGACAGAAATCTATCCAGAATACATCTTTCCTATGTTTTTTTTTTTTTTTTTTTTTTTTTTGAGTTGGAGTCTCACTATCGCCCAGACTGGAGTGCAGTGCCATGCTCTGGGCCACCACAGCCTCGACCTGCTGGGCTCAGGCGATCCTTCCACCTCAGCATTCCAAGTAGCCAGAACTATAGGCACGCGCTACAACATCCGGCTAATTTTTTTGGTTTATTGTAATGACGAGGTCTTGTCAAGTTGGCTGAGTGGGTCTTGAACCCACGGGCTCAGGCAATCCACTTGCCCCGGCCTCCCAAAGTGCTGGGATTACAGGCTGAGCCACCGGCCTCCTATGGGTTTTACAGATAATAGAAAATGTCCAGGAAACAGCGTATGTTGGTAACCTTTGGAAAAACATATATATATATATACTTTTTGAGTCGGAGTCTCACTCTGTCACCCAGACTGGAGTGCAGTGGCTGCTCCCGGCCACCGCAGCCTTAGCCTGCTGGGCTCCGGCAACCCTTCCGCCTCAGCCTTCCAAGTAGCTGAAACTACAGGCCCGCGCTACCACGCCCGGCTAATTTTTGATTTATTGTAGAGATGAGGTCTCGCCAAGTTGCCCAGGCTGGTTTCGAACCCACGGGCTCAGGTAATCCACTCACCTCAGCCTCCCAAAGTGTGGGATTACAGGCTGAGCCACCGAGCCCGGCAGAAAAACATATTTTTAAACAAAAATATTTTGAAAGCCACAAGCATGAGAGAAGGTATTATCTGGGTCAGTGAAGACCAAAAACAGGATGGGCCTGGTTCATACACAAAACTAGCTTTAAAAAATCTAAATGCTTAGTCTATTAGGCAGTTAAAATATATTGATTGCACTATACTTTTAAAAATAAAGCTCTGAGGTGGCTTGCAATAAAAGATAAAACAAAGTTTTTAAAACAGATGGAAGTATCACTTAAAGGAGGCAGTACTTATGTTTAACCTTGCTAGCTAATATATTACAGTTCTCATCGTTAAGCATTACATTTGACTCAGTTTCCTGGGGTAAGAATAGGACGGCAGTAAGGTGATCTACTTGATTCTCAACAAAGGAATGCATGTCAATTCTTTATGAGATAGTTTTTCTTAGTGCTAATTTCTGGTAGGGAGTTATCCCAAGATCACATTTATAGGACACTGACACATTACATAATATTTGTGACTCAACAGCTTCACAGCAAATGCAAAAGCAATCTTCATGCTAGCGGGTCACTTGAAGTTACTAAGCCTCAAAAACAAAAGCAAAACAAACAAACAAAAAAACAGTATATTTACTTAAGAATAGAGATTGACAGTAAATGTTTAAAGTATTTGTTTTTAATTAGCTCATAGAAGATAAGGCAATTAAGCTAAAATCCTCAGTTCAATGGCATCTTTAAAAAAAAAAAGAATCTTAAAGGTTGACATTAAAGTTTCCAGATTCCAAGTGAACTGCTGTTCCAGATTTCTTGCTAGAAAGTCCAAGTCTTATTCTGAGTAGTATCACATTAAAAAAAATATGGGTTAATTCCATAAAATCTCATACAGATTTATCCATCTCCTAAATTTGAGGCTCAAAATTTCTTCCTAAACTAAATATAAGTATGTATATGCATAAAACTATTGAAATTTATTATCTACATGCCAGGTAATTTTCTTTAACGTTATTCTAAGGTTGATAAATATATTAGCTATAGCTACACATAATAATTTAAGGCTGAACACAAGGTTTTGATGAAACATTATTGTTTTCTCCAAGAGGTCACTTTATCAATTAGCTTTGCAAAAGGCCTTATTGTAGCCCTTAAAGTTTACCCTAAGTGCTACTGCTATTAATTTTAGTTTCATGGGATTGGAAGTAAAACAAATATCACTAGCATACACTAAGATTACTAAGAATATACTGTAAGTATACTATCTAAGTCTCTGAGCCCATGTTAGAATTGCTCATTTTTCAGTTATAGGGAGCAGAGGGCATATACTCTATTTTGGGGGCATGGTAATAAATTCTTCATCCAATGATAGTATGATGGTATGTACTTGTATTTAAATAAACAGGGTCCTCAAGTTTTTCCAAACATTTATGACAAAATTTATAGTTATTTTCAAACTTTTGACATACATTTCAAACAGTGACACATTTAGCTCAATGCACTTCAGTTCAAGTATTTACTTTTAAAAATATGATAAAACAAAGAAACCAGATTAAAAGAATATTTCAAATAAATAATGTGTGCTGACCGTTCTCCTTGTAGCCCATGCCTAGGATGACCTCAGGTGCTCTGTAGTAGCGAGTTACCACGTAAGGTGTCATCATAAAACTTGTTCCTGCAGTCCTGGCCAGACCAAAATCAAGAATCTTCAAAGTGCAGTCTGATTTTACTACTATGTTACTGGGCTTTAAGTCCTTCAGAAAATAAAAATAAAAAATGACTGCTATGATAGCTACAAAGATCTTGCAGTTCACAATAAAGTTATTTTATCACTTGCAAAACAATTCATACTAATTGTTCACTTTTCTCATATAATTTCACTACACAGATTCATCACAGAAAGGCAAACCTGAGAAGTTAGTTTATGGTATTTTTTATTTATGAATACATATAGTTGTTAGAGTAGTTAGTAATGTTTTATTTGCTAGAAATTATGATTTGCTAGAAATTTTTGGTCAAATCAAATAAAAAGGATTTGGAAAGACATCTCAAACGTCACATAAAAATTATTATAGTAAAAGAAAGTGTCATAAGTTAGCATTTATATTCATTTGCATAACACATTACCAATGTTTTAAAAACCTAATTTTAAAGTCACAATAAGCTTTAAATAGATGTTACTAATCAACAATGGGCCATTCTGTCGATCCTAGTAAATGTTATTTGACCTTTCAGATGGGCAGATACTCAGTTCTAAGAGACCAGAACAATCATTATCAGTTTTTCTGTTCCTAATTTCCCACCTGAAATTACACAAATTTGCTCATAAAATTTTTGTCTTCTTGTAGAACACCACTGTCTTAGTGCTACTAATTCATAAAATTACTGACTGTTGATAGTACTAAATAATGTCTTTGTGAAGAATTTTTCACCTGACCTCAACCTTAAGGAATTCTGTGTTGTGCCCACTAAAAGTAAGGCAGCAGTACAACATTCACGGCTTCATGTTCAATGTACCTTGTCTGTTAGCCTTGATAAATACTATTATGAACCAAAGGACCAAAAAGGAAGAAAGGAAGCATTTCACATCACAAATATATTGCATTACTTGTACTGATGTGCAGCACATATATTAAACAGCAGTGATTAATACAAAATGGGAAAAAAGCTAGCTTGAAAGACAAATACTGCTTTTCTAATGTCAACATCCAGAAAAGTATGTATGTTTGTCCTTAACAAATTTTGACAGGTAATCACAGATAGGTTTAGGATAGGTAAGCTAATGGATTACATATGAATTTATGGCAGTGGAACTAACCTAACATTCTACCTTCTTTACATTTGTCTAGCCTCCTTAGTTAGGCAAGTCCACATGAGTAGTTCTAACCCATGAGATATGAATAGAAGCAAAGAAAAGAAGGGCCAGTACACAATCTCCCGTGGTGTCCCCTGCTTTGGTGATTAGGAACATTCCATACAGAAGACATTCTGGCAGACCAGGTTGCTGAGCATCTATGAAAAGTAGAGTATCCACCCTACCATGAACTGCACTTGACAAGCAGTATGAGAAGTAATCCTTAGTCGTGTTAAGCCACTGAGAGTTCATGGTTTATTTGTTACCTCAGCATAGCTGAATCTATTATAACACAAACTGGTGCCAGGAATGGGGTGTTGACTATTACAAAAATACAGGATCATGGCTTAACAAGTCATGCAGCAAAGAAACTAACATCAAAGGTTGGAAAGGTGATTTAGGTTATATAGTAGCAAAACATTCCATGAAGCTATCACCTCCATAGCACTTGCATAATGAACCTGAAGCTCTACAACAGGGGTTGGCAAATTAAGGACAGTCTGCTTTTGTAAAGAAAGTGTTATTGGAACACAGTCACAATTATTCAATTACATACTATCTATGGCTGCTTCTATGTTACAATGGCAGAATCTAGTAATTTTGATACAGACTACATTATTTCCAAATCCTAAAATATTTACCATGTGGCCTTTACAGAAAGCCTGCTGACCTCAGCTCTAGAAGAAGAGACTGGAAAGCAAAACTTCAGAAGTTTGTGTTGATGACTGCTGGATGCACATTTAAAATAATTGGCTGCCTTTAAAAGTAGAAATAAAAGGGAACAGAGTCTAGAATTTCAAGACCTTGCCGTTTTAGAGAGGCTAAATGTTACTAACCCCTCCAAAAAGGTATGGTAGATTGTTCTGCAAATATCCCTACCCACACCAGAATGTGTCCTTATCCTATTGATGGGTTCAGGCATGCAACTTCTTTTGGCCAATGGCATTGAAGGAATGTGTTTGATTTAGCATGGCTCCTACTCTTCTACCTTTCACCATGAGAAAAGCATGTTGATGGAGGATAATTCAATTTGGATGCTGAAACTTGAACATGAAACAAGTCTGAACCTGACCCAAGGTCTGGAGCACTGTCACATGGCCAACCCTGCAGACCCCTGAGCAAAATGTTGCTTTAAAGCCACTTATATCTTGAATTGGTTTCTAGGCATCATTTTCACATAACAATTCTGAAAACTTTTGAGTAAAAAAGTCCTGTCAAATCTTTCAATTGATGAAATAGCCTCAATCTGCCAACAGAAAAGCCTGAAAGCATAAAAGTAGCTTCAAGGCAGCCTCAAGTAAGTATAAGAATACAGGACTCATAAGTTAAGATGCTTTGAAAAGAACTATATTAAAAAATATAAGAAACCTCCCAAGTTTCTGAACGAGCTAGCTAACTCTCAGGTCTATGATCATTCTATACCAGAAAGAGTGGTTCTGTACTTAAAAGAGTGGTTCTCAATTTAAAGCAATTTTGTCCCCTGGGGAAAAATGTCAGGAGACAATTTTGGTTGTACAACTGGGAAGTGCTACTGACATCTAGTGTGTAGAGGCCAGGAATGCTGATAAACACCCTACAATGTACAAGACAGCCTCTCAAAAGAAAGAATTATTAAATCTAAAATGTCAATAGTGGCAAAGTTGAAAAATACTGCTTTAAAATTACTTTTGGCATCCCATCTTTTACAGGTGGGAAGCAGGCCCCCATGGAGAGCACATTCTTCAATCCCCACTTCAGATATATTCAAGGAAGATAAAGAAAAGGAAGACTCTCCCATCAGGTAGAGTCAGATATTACAGAGAACCGCAGACAGGGTGCTTCTTGCAGAGATCAGAGTTGGGGCCCAATGAAGAAATATTCCCCACTCCCAAAGCAAGGGATGCTCACAATGTCTGCCCAGAAGAATTCAATTACAAATAGCCAATGACTGCATTTTTCAGTTTTTCAGATGGGACTGTTTATTGTGATAGTTGTGTCCCTGTCTGCCACTCTATCTAGGGTACTTTAGGAGGGAGGAGATGATGAGGGTGGTCAGATACTTTGCTTATTCCAGTTCCTACGTTCTTGGGCCAAGACGAGCAACGTCTGGATCTGACAAATATCTTGATGAAACAGAACTTTGGATTATCTACCTTAAAGAGGTATGGAATAGAGGGAACAAAGGAATGTCTGCTAGCCAGAAGGGGAGACTATGGCAGAGAGTGATGCTTACCACCATTTTGAAGCCTGCGTTCCCCCACATTTCCTGGCTCCTTTGCAGTTAGGCAAGTCCTATGGCCAGCTCTGAGAAATAATGTGTGTCACTTCCAGGCATAGAAAAGCCAGTGCACACCACCCAGCTTTCTCTTCCCCTGACGCTGTCCAGTAACCATCTAGATGGTGGAACGTCATTCAGCTTGGGTCTCCGAGTAACTATGTGGTAACCCATCCCCAGCCCTGACTTGCACTGAATCTTTAAGAGATGAAAGGTCAGATTATTTTACCAAGTAAGAAATCTCAGACCAGCAGAGGTACTAGTGAAGGGTGAGGTGAATCTATAATGATTAATAGAGCAGAATGAGTACCAATTGTGGCCTCCTCGAGAACAGCTACAAAAAAATTTCTTACGTGCATATCTCCACCTTAGAGTTTGTTTCCCAACAGCCCAACCTACAATAAAGGTATATCTTCATAATAGATAACAGACTCTAGTAGGTCTCTCATTAGCTCAATTTTGTTACATTAGAAAATTTTTTATAGTTTACTTCATTTTCACCACATTATCTGTTGACACTAAGGGAATGTGTTAGAATCTCCCAATACTATTGTTTGTGCTGTTCTTTTATTTTCTACAGTTTAAGTTTTGTATATAGAAATATTACTTTATGCATACAATTCCTTTCCTATTTGGATTGTGCCCTTCATCCTTACAAAGTGATTCTTTATTACCAGGGAGGAAAGCTTCTTGCCTGGCCCCACTATATTCAACTTTACCTCAGCGAACAGAATTATCCTTGTATTCATATTTGCAATTCCCGGGTACAACTTTGCCAACTCCTTTGCCTTCAGCCTTTTGAAGATAGCTACAAATGTTTGTGTTATGTACATATAAAGTTGTTATTGTTGAGCTCTTTAGCCAAAGTCTGACACTTTTTAAAAAAAACTAAGGGATTTAGTCCATTAATACATTATGTTATATATTGATCTTCTGTAATTTCATGTTTCTTTTTTTATGCTTCTTTAAGCAATTTTCATTTTTTAAAAATCTTCTACCATTTGGTTTGTTTTTCTGCTCCAACTGGCTGCTATCCCTATTAATATGGAAATTTTCTATTTGAAAGATTTTGCTTCACTAACATCAAATCAACTTCCATGGCAGTAGATTACTGTCCTGGTCTAAAGACTCAGAAAACAAGCAACCCAAACTCAGAATTTTAACTCATTTGCTCTACTTCACACAGTGTACAAGTATGGGCTCAGAAAGATAACACTCTTTCACTTGAAAAGATTTCTATTATGTAGTTTAAAATACTACATAAAACATAACATTAAAGCAGTTGTATATGTAATAATATACAAGGAATTCACTTAGAATGATAATTAAGGATAAGCCCAAATAGCTCAGCTACACAACTGTCTTCTGCTTTGAATGTAGATCTACATATTTATTTGAATATATGAGTAAGGTTATTTGACATAAGGTGGCTCAAAAGGAAGAGATAATTCCACTGATTAAATATGTTTTTAAAAAATTACTCTCAAATTGATACTTTTCAAAGAACAATAAGCTAGAGATAAAACTAAAATACAAAGCATACATCCACACAAAAACTTTTACATAACTGTTCATGTTAGCATTATTCATAATAGCCAAAAAGTGGTAACAACCCAAATATCAAGTGATAAATGGATAAACAATACAGTGAAATATTATTTGACAATAAAAAGGTATGTAGTGCTGACACATGATACATACATGTGTGAACCTTAAAAACATTATGCTAGGTAAATCAAAGGAAGGCCCAAACTTTACTTGTGTGATGACCATTTGTATACCTAATTCTGAATTGTACTCCACATCTTTTAAAACAAAAATTAAAAAAAAAAAAAAGATTATGCTAGGTAAAAGAAGTCAACCACAAAAGATCACATATTATTTAATTCAATTTATGTGAAATGTCCAGAATAGGCAAAGATACAGAGATAGAAAGTTCATTAGTGGCTGCTTAGGGCTGGAAGTGAAGGGAACAAGAAAGAATGGAAAACGAAAGCTAATGGGTTTGAAGTTTCCTTTAGGGAAACAAAATGTCTAAAAGTGGTTTGTGAGTGTACAATGTTCAAATATAATAAACCCTGAATTGTACACTTTAAATGAGTAAATTGTATAATATCTGAATTAGACTGCGGAAACTCAGTTTAAAAAAGCCTAGAATAAAAACATACATAATATTTCTAAATATATTTTATATATAGAAAACACAACTCTGGTAAATATTCAGTTTTGATGATTTGGTAATACTCAGTTATCAATTTGGTATGATTAGTAATGACAGCAGCTTATTTTGTATACTGCTTTACCGCATAGCAAAAATAAACTTTACACTACGCCATACAAATCAGTAAAATACAATGCTCCCAAAAATATTATAAGAGGCAGTGATGTCAGCCAAAATGGCCCGACAGAAACACCACAAGACAGAGCAAAAAGTGTAAAAATAAACTTCTAGAATTCTGAATAATATTCAAAGGCTTACAAGCAATTAAGTGAATCAGAATCTTAAAAATAACAGGAAACCACTTGACACCCATTAAAGTAGTTACTATCAAAAAAATTTAGTGTTAGTGAGGAAGAGGTATAATTGAAACCCCTGTGAACTGTTGAGTGGGAATGTAAAATGGTATAGCTGCTGTGGAAAACTGTATGATGGTTCCTCAGAAAGAATTGCCATATAATCCAGTAATTCCATTTCTAGCTATGTACACAAATGAATTGAAAGCAAAGAGACAACTGAACAATCAAGTTCATAGCAGCATTTTTCACAACAGCTAAAATGTGGAAGCAACCTAAGTGTACACTAATGGATGAATAGATAAGCAAGAATATATACACATATATAAAAATATTATTCAGCCTCAAAAGAGAGGAAAATTTTTGACATATGCCACAGCATGAATAAAACTTGAGGCATATTACACATTAAGTGAAAGAAGTCAGTCACAAAAAAAGGCAACTACCTCATGATTCTACTTATATGAGGTACTTAGAATAGTCAAAATTGTACAGATAGAAAATAAAATAATGGCTGATAAAAGTTGTGGAAGGGAAGAACAGGGAGTTATTGTTTAATGAGTGCAGCATTTCAGTTGTACAAGATGAAAATAATTCTACAGATGGATCGTGGTGATGGTTGCACAGCATTATAAATGTATTTTATACCATGGAACTGTGTGCACTTAATGGTTAAGATGGTAAAATTTATGTTACTTGTATTTTACTACAATAAAAAAGTTGGGAGAAAAACACTAGAAAATATTTCCAGGGTTGTGCATATATGTATTTCTGGCATTTTAACTAGTCCTTGCCCTACTTGCCTCCCTGGCTAGGCAGGTATCTTGGAGAAAGCAGTCACATTTTCAGTGTGAGACCCTGGTTCTAGGCTTAACAGAGAGCATTTCTTGAAAACATTGTTAAGGCAAATAAATAACCCAATATTGTCTGGGACAAAACACTAAAGTTGGGGAAAACAAGATGTAGAATACCGTCACGCATACCAACTTTGCATAATGGGAGTTCCAGGAGGAAAGGAAAGAGAAAAAGGGGAAGAATATTTGAAAAAATAATGAAATTTCCTAAACGTGATGGAAGACATGAATCTACACATCCAAGCTGCTCAATGAACTCTAAGAAGGATAAACACCAAGAGACCTGCACTAAGACACATTATAATCAAACTGCTGAAAGCCCAAGACAAAAAAGAGCCTTGAGAGGAGCAATGTGTCACTTACAAAAGATCCTCAATGAGTTTAACAGTTGACTCCTCATCAGAAACCATGGAGGCCAAAACAGTAGTGGGATGATTCATTTTAAATGCCGGAAAAACAAAACAAAACAAAACAAAACTACCAAACAAAAATTCTGCTCCAGCGAAACGATTCTTCAAAAATGAAGTACAAAATTAAGATATTCAGAGAGAAAAGCTAAGGGAATCTGTTGCTAGTACACCTCCCCTACAAGAAATGCTAAAGGGAGTTCTTCAGGTGGAAATAAAAGGAAACAAGACAGTAATCTGAAACTTTATATAGAAATAAAAAATTGGCAAAGGCAACAGTGCACTAAACAAAAATTACACTTCTATCTTAATGAGCACACAATGTATAAACATGTAATCTGTGACAACAACACTAAGGGGAAAGGACAGGCTGTACAGAAGCACAGTTTTTGTATACTGTTGAAGGTGAGCTGGTAATAAGCTATAATATAGATTGTTGCAAGCTTTAAGGTTAGTGATAATCCCCATGGTAACCACTAAGAAAAAGACTGAAACATACACAGAAAAGTGAGAAAAGAATCAAATGGAACACAGTGATGACAACAAAATAAATTAAACACAAAAGACAGTAATGGGGGAATTAAAGAACAAAAATAAATTACATTTGGAAAATAAAAAAAGCATAATTGGCAGAAGTAACTTCTTCCTTATCAGTAATGACTTTTAATGTAGGATTAAATTTGTCAGCTAAAAAGTGAAGAATGGCAGAATGGATAAAAGAAACAGGATCCTACTGTGTAATAGACTCACTTTAGATCCAAGTCACAAATAGGTTATAAGTAAAATAGTGGAAAAAGATATTTCATGCAAATAGAAATAAAAAGAGAGGTGGGATAACTATATTGATAGGGGACAAAATTGGCTACAAGTAAAAAAACTGTTACAAGGGGCAAAGGAGGACAATATCACTGATAAAAGGTCAATCCATTAAGAAGATATAACAAATTTAAACATACATGTACTTATCACAAAGCCCCAAAATACATAAAGCAAAACCTGACAGAACAGAAGGGAGACAGTTCTATAATAATAGCTTAAATCTTCTGTACTTCACTTAAATAATGGACATAACAACTAGACAGAAGATAAATAAGGAAACAGAAAATATAAGTCAATTAGATAAAGCAAATATGTATAGAACACTCTCCCCCAAAAGCATCACAATACTTATTTTCCTCAAGTATTCAAGGAGCATTCCCTAGGATAGATCATCTGTTAGGCACAAAAGAAGTCTCAATCCGTTCATTTGTATACATGTATGTATGTATGTATGTATGTATGTATGTGTATATGTATCAGCAAGGATGCAGAGAAACAAGAACCTTTATAGATTGCTAGGAATATAAAATGATACAGCTACTATGGAAAACAGTTTGATGTTACTTCAAAAAGTTAACTATAGAATTACCATAAGACCCAGAAATTTCTACTGCCAGGTATATACCCAGAAGGACTGAAAATAGATATTCAAACAAATACTTGTACATGAATTTTCATAGCAGTGCTATCCAATAACAGCTGAAAGATATAGATAATCCAAATATCTACCAGTGGATGAGTGGATAAACAAAATAGAAATCAAAAGAGAGGTGGGATAACTATATTGATAGGGGACAAAATATTATTCAGTCACAAAAAGGAATTAATCATTGATACATACTACAATATGGGTACACTTCAAAACACGCTACTTAAGAAGCCAGACATTAAAGGTCACATATCATAGGATTCCATTTTTTTTTAGTTTATTTTTTAGGATATAGCTAACATGTCTGTTTTGAAAAGGTAGCAGGAATCATGTAAGTTCTGAGACAGAAGAACCATTCTACCTTCTCAGACTCTCCAAGCAAATGGGCACTTAAGCCAAAAGAGCTGGGGATCCCAATGGCATTTGGACAGCAAATTATATAATTCCATTTATATGAAATATCCAGAACAGGCAAGTCTATACACACAGAAAACAGACTGGCATAATGCCAGGGGCTAGGGAGAGAAGGGAAAGAAGAGTGAATGCTTAAGAGATGTGAGGTTTTATTTTAGGGTGATGAAAATATTTTAGAATTTAATATAGTTGGTAGCTGTACAACATTGTGAACCTATAAAATGCCACTTTAAATGGTTAATTTTGAGATGTGAATTTCACCTTAATGATAAAAAGAAGGCATGATAGCTTTTTTCTACTAACCCGATGAATAATTCCAGCAGAGTGAAGGTGCTTGATTCCACACAGCATCTGATAGAGAAGATAGGACATTCTTTCATGATCTAGTTCCATCTGAATCACTTGGCAAAGATTTGCATCCATGAGCTCCATGACAATGTAACTTCATGGGTAAAAAAAAAAAAAAAGATAGCAGCTAAAGTATACAGCAAAAATCTAAGAAAAATTTACTAACACAACAAAATTTTAATTACCATACTTACACATCTTGAAATTCTTCTAGGGATTT
>CAUYQG010256463.1:0-42140 GCA_963574415.1 Tarsius wallacei
GGCGATCCTTCCACCTCAGCCTTCTGAGTAGCCGGAATTACAGGCGCGCGCTACCATGCCCGGCTGATTTTTTTTTATTTATTGTAGAGATGAGGTCTCGCCAGGTTGCCCAGGCAGGCCTCGAACCCGCGGGCTCAGGCAGTCCACTCACCTCAGCCTCCCAAAGGCGCGGGATTACAGGCTGAGCGAATGTGTTTTTTTCTACCGATGAATATTTTCTTCCTCCTTTTTCTCATGTAGCTAACTAAGCACATTCTGCATTTCTTTCCAAGCATTTTAGTGGGCAGAACCACAGGAGGCAGAGGGAGAAAGAGAAACATGGAAATTGTGTCAGAGGTCGGGAGTTGAGGATCTGTGTTTGCTTCAGTTGGTCCTAGAAAGGCTTTCCTGTGGAAACAGGTGGAAGGAATTTGTTTGTTTCTTATGCTCCACAAATGAATCTTTTATTTTAGAACCTTTTCCTAGAAATTGTGTTGTCTGAGCCTTGTACATTCTCCAGCAATCCCATCTGTAGTTGGCGTCTAGCAATGCGATCCTGGGTGGACTCAGGGACTCCACAGGCCGCCGTTCAGAGGAAGTCAGAGAAGTCCTTAGACTAGGAATTGTTTAGGCTACATTTTTGGAAATGAAAGTAATAACTAGTATAAGGGCCCTGAGTACCCCCTCATTATGGGGCATATCATTTCAGCCTCTACTCTGGATATCGGGGAAGAATAACATGAAGAATGCTGGAGGCTTGAACCCAGACTATGACTCAAGCACCTTCTTCCGTCTTTTTAGCCAGGAAACTTTGTCTCTCACTTCACTCCAGGATGCAAATGAAGAGTGAAATCCATTCACCTGCTGAATTCACTTCTCTAGGTGCCCCAGGCATCCTGGGCCTGCAATCTTCCCAGCCCCATCCCTGGTGTGCTCAATAATGCAGCAGGATTTTGCTCCACCAAAGTGTCACCTGTCTGGGTGAGTTGTGCCCGTGCCTATCTGAAGTGACAGCCATCTTTGAGTACCAGCGTCTCTAACTGACTTCTCTTTTATCATTCATGTAGGGAAGGTAACATTTTCGACAAGGTTGTTTCCTCTTCCCCCTCTTCTTTCTTCTTGCCCCTCCCTTCTACCCTCTCCCCGGTCTCCTCCCCACTCTCTTAACACACCTGATCAAAACATTATCACTGACAAAGGTTTCTCTCTCCAAATTAAATGAGTCCAACTAGCCTGGGAATTTTCATGAAGGAAGAAAGTGAAATGCTGATGTGCGAAGTTAATGAATCTGGTAACAGAGAGAACATTATTGAGCCTGGATAATATGATCTCTAGCCGCCTTCCTGCTCCTCACGCTTCCTGTAAAGAATGTATGGAAGTCAGTTATGTGGCGTGATTCTAACATCTGTCCTGCCCCATAATGGCAATTTGTATAAGTAATGGAAACAGGTTAAATACTTCCATTCTCATGTTGCCAGCAGGGATGAAAATGAACATTTCAATGAAATCATCTCGACAGAGCCAAGAGGGGAGGGGGCACCGACTGATTCATCTCCACTCCCTTTGGTGATAGGCGCCCTAATGAGACTGCTTGGATGTATAGTTTATCAGATAGAGGAGGAAGAGCAGGCGAGTCTTGAGATGGGAATCGCTGCAGAACCGTGCTGTGTGCACAGCGCTTGGTCTCCTGTGCAGACCTTTGCTAATAACATGCTCTTTTCATTCTAAGGGAGGATGGGGGGAAAGAGAGGAGGAGGGGCTGGGATCTGTGTGTTCCTCTCTAATGGGCTGCCTGCAAGGCTTATCTTCAGCTGGGTAAAACCACAGGGTGATCTTATTATATCTCTTAGGACCCCATCTCAAACTTAAAGGGAGGAAGGAGAACTTGCATTCTCTTCATTTCCTTGTAATTATAAGTAATCTGCGTTTAGAATGGCCTTCTCTTTGCCTAAAAAGTCACTTTACTTCCTTAAGCTGTTCATATGAAGAGCCATTCTATTTGAATTGCTAGTGCTATTAAAAACAAAATTTAAATTGGGTCCCAATTCCTTGTCACTGTATACCCTATATGCATTACTCTACTTCTGGAGAAAATATCAAGTCATCTAGCAAGGGGAATATTCAGTTCTATCAAGTGTCCTATAATGTCATTGTAAGTTCAGATATGATAATGTGGATTTTTCAGCATATTTTCATATGAAAATGCTGTATGCATACCTCGTATTTTCCAATGTTACTATCTTTCTCCTATGTGGACTATATTACTCAATGTCCAGATGAACTAAGAACGGAAACATTTAGTTGGCTGGCCTATTGCATTAAATGCCAATCTCTGACCAACTCCAGATGTCCAAATTTGGGGACGTGGCAAAACTGAGCATCTTTTATTGAAAGGTCCCTCACTTTTCATCAGATCTTTTGCCATCAAGTGGGAACAGATAGGTGTGAGCTTGTTACCATGAGTGGTTATTTGGAGTAACCAGGTTGGTATTGGCTAGATTTTTGAGGATAGATTTGAAGCTGACTTCTGGAAAGCAGAGCATGTTCGGGGAAGCCTTTCTTCTATTGTTGCTGTAGCTCTTGTAGCAAAGCACCCACACTTTTGTTCATCTAGCCGAGGAACAATGATGACGATGAGGCAGAGTTCTGGGAGCATTTCCCTCTTACGGAATATGAAACAGAAAGACTTAGGAAAACACCTTTATTTTGTGCATAATTGGGGTGCAGATTAAGATGCAGGTTCGGGGGGAATACAAACCTAATTGCTCAGAGCCAGTGTTATTAAGACTCCAGGGAATTTCTAACTTTACTACATTTAGCCATTAAAAAAACAAATACAACTGTCACTTCTCACTGTCCTTACGATGACTGTTGACTAGAGTAAGTCTTGTTTTCTTTAAAGAAACAAAGATGCTTTAAACAATGCTGGGCTGCAAACATAATTTTTATTTAATTAGCTGAAGATATGATGTTTGCGCCTCATATAATTACAGTTTGAGATGAAAATGTTTTTCTGACAATATGTGTGTATTTACATTGTAAACCATCAGAGCACACATTGTTGGTGTCTTATTAAGCTCTAACAGGGACCATATACATTGCCTTATGTCCACTTGCATTAGAACCCACAGAATTTTATGTTGCTCAGGATGACAGCACATCTTTGGGGACACATTGGCATCCAGAAGGCACATTTTATGACAAAAAATATTAACAAGGTTTAATTAAAAAATAAAGTCTAAACCATAGGATCCAATTGTCCCAATCCCACTTTGGGAATGGTAAGGCCTATGTGTTTAAAAATTTTTTATTTGCACCTATGCACACTCGCATGCACATCCACATCCATACACACACACTCATGCGCATACAGTACACCTCCATATGCACACACACGCACACACACACTCAAGCATGCATATATGTGCAGGCTGGCAGCACCTTCTCCTGGGCTGCTGGTGTGTGCTCGTCGAGACGGCTTCCTCACAGTCTGTAGAGTTGCTCTGTGTGTCCCCCCTGACGGCAGGACATACTGTACTTGTTCACACTGTCACATTCTGCACCATTGTGCTAGGCCCAGGAAGGGTGGGGGAGTGATGGCAAAGCTGTTTTGACACAAAAAGAAATAGCAGAAATGATGATTTGGAGTCTTTGTTTTATTTGATGGAGGAAAATGTCATTTATTTCTATATGTAATTGTAAAAGGAGAATTTTATACTATAGTTACCATTTCCCAGCTTACACACTAACTGGATTTCCATGAGGTGGGGTGGGTGACAGCGGGGGTGCTGTGATGCCCAGGTGACAGTTTCGTGGAGGAAACGCAACACCACTGACTGTGTTTTCTGCGATTTAGTAACCTCTCTTATGCAAATCTGGTAGGCTAAAAATCTTTTAGCCTATTCGTTCACCTTATGGAGTATATTTTTCTCACAGTTTCATCACTAGAAATAAACATTTTTGCAAATGCTATAATATGTTCCAGTATACACTAAAGACTTTTAGAAAATTGTAGCTTATAACAAAAACAAAAACATTTTAGAAAATTGTAGCTTGCAGTGAAAACAAAGGATCATCACAAATAATACTTAACTTGTAAGTTTTTATATGTCTTTCTCTGTTTCTCTTTGTTTCTGTCTGTTCCTCTCTCCCTCTGCCAAAGTAAATTTTTAAAAAAAGCATCTTGGAGAGCAATTATGAGAATTCACTGATAATAGTAAAAATAAACCTAATTATTATACTAAAGAATTATATTTTCTGTTATGACAGTGCAGATATAACTTGTGCTTCAGACATCAGATATTGTTAGTAAAAGAAGTTAAATAAAGTCAGGTGTGATTTGACCCTGCCGTTTCCAGGCAAATATAGAAATAGTTATGTAGGATATGTTAGCCCATGGCTATCACACTGGTACATAATTTGTATCTGTGACTGTAGCGTATTTAAAAATAACAATTCTCTTAACTTTGTGCTAGAAGTTGGTCTTTCAGTACCCACCATGTGTTCCTGGAACTTGCTTACACCCATCCCTTGATTGCCCAGAGATTGACATTCCCATTTCTCTTCTTCAACCTGTGTGTTTATGAGAATAAGCAACTGGACTTTAAAATGCAGACTGTTTCTGAGA
Organism: Tarsius wallacei; assembly: GCA_963574415.1. Lineage (NCBI taxonomy): Eukaryota > Metazoa > Chordata > Mammalia > Primates > Tarsiidae > Tarsius > Tarsius wallacei. The sequence goes on from CAUYQG010256463.1 coordinate 4,607, forward strand.
CAGAGCCCTGTGTGGATTTTGGAGATCGTGAAAGACCCCTTTTCTCCCTTTCTTCTGATAACCTTACAAAGGCCTTTAGAAGTTCATGTTTTAAAAGTAAACTTTGAATTGAAGTATTGCTGGGGTACAACAAGGTAGCTGGGCTACAAGGCAACCAACCACAGGCCTGGTGACATTCATTATTGGTGCTTCATGATGGCTCATGGTATGTAGTCAGAGAATGAATAGGTACTTATTCTGAGTTATGTTTCTTTATATTTCGTTTCAGCTGTTTGAAGAGATTTTTTCATGCACAAATCTTCTCTCTGGATTTCTAAGTGTTTCCTGTCAGGGTGAGTCCTACCCTGTTTGATGAACGTCTTTTCTCGTTTCAGGTGGTCTTTTCTAGTTTCAGATAATACCAGATGGAACTTGGCATTTGGGGTCTAATTTGCTGATATTGGGTTTATAGATCTAGACTCACCAGACTGCCTTTGGGTGGGATTTATCTTTCCCCAGATATGGGGGTAATATCTGAATTTTTTGGTGCTGGACATCAGGTATGCACATCTTGGGGATGCCTAGCCTGGTTTGTGGAGCAAGAGAACATTTCCATGAACATTAATATACACTCGCGTGGTAATAAAATTCCCACGTGTTCTCTCAGGTGCATACAAGAGTTATTTGCTTTTTGCTTTTCTCACTTCATTTGAATTTCTCTTCTTAAAAAATTCTTACATATTTTTTCCTCTTCTTTTTCTTCCTGACACCACTGAAAATCAAAGAAAGTTTTTCATCTTTTTAATCATGGCTCAAGATCAAATTTGGGCTAAACTACCTGTTGAGTTACATAGCTGAAACATGTGACATACTCTAGACATAAGTGCTTATTGGGAAGTGCAGGAGGGGGTCTTGAAATGAGGTTTCTTATCTCTAACAAACTTGAAATTCTGGGGCGGGGGGAGGGAGGGAGGGAGGGAGAGAGAGAGAGAAGACATTACATGTATTTTAAAGCAGTTACCTATGGATTCCCAATTAAAATTAGAATTGGGAAAAGCTGTGGGTCATTTTATTTACAGACTCTGCAGTTCTTAAAAATGGTTTCTACTGAGTTTTAATTAAATAAATAGTTCTGTTATAAATCAAACACTTAAACCAGTACACTAACTATTAGTACCAGTCAACTAAAATTTGCCAAAATTATAGAAAAATTTTTGTTTCTATTACATCAAAATAGAGGTGGACTTTCAGTTTTGCTTGGCAGGGTGTCAGCCTTCCCGTAAGAAATCAGACTGTGTTAGTAAATTAATGTATATCTTGCTTGTGTTTTTATGTTCTTTTCTGACTAGGAAAGAACGAGCTCTGCCTATATCTGCTTTCTCTGCATTTTTTGTTTCCCAATATATTCTAACTTTCATCAAAACCACCTGCTCTCTCCATAACGAAGGTGAAGTTACTTTACAGTGATCAATTATAAATTTGGAAGAAAGTGTATTTTGTAAGATTCTGCAGCGAATTGAAGCTGTACATTTATCACTTAGGTGTGTGTAAGCCCCTTTTGTGAATTGGCCCCTTGGAGAAAGTGTATTTTGATATAATGGCCATCTGTTCATGGATATCACATTTGCCAGTCTAAAAAATAGTTTGATGTAGATAAACATGTAATTTGATGTGATTATATAGTTTCACCAGGTGGCAATACAATAGTGAAATTTGGTATTTACTGTAAAGCAGTCACCAAGCAGGGACTGAAGACCCCGTGTCTTGTGTTTGTCACTTTTGAGTACCCATTTTCCTCTTTCACAGGCATCTCTCACTTCTGCATGCTAATGAAGAAGAGAGAGCTTGGGTAAACAAAGTTTCCAACCTAACTGTTGTTATTTGTGTTCACCGCCTCCCCTATCAGGCTTTGGGAGGCTGTTCACAAGGAACAACATTTCTGCCTGGCTTGAGTTTCCCAACCTCTCCCTTCCTTTCTCTGTTCTTTGGCAGACGTTCTAGTAATCAGTGAAACTGCTGAAAGGCAGGCAGAGGGAAGAGGAGAATGAGATGGGGCCTGGATAATCTGTTGGCCTGAATTTCATATCTGTTTTCAGGGTACCATCTACAAATTGGTTAAGACTGAGATTTGGTCAGCTTTTATTGTGACAGGCTTATTGTTATTTCATTCCTATTGTTCCCATCTATTTGGTGTTAGCAGCGGCTTGAGTGGTGTGAGGCTAAGCAAGAGTTCCTTTCCACAGCTGTATGAGGGTAACCTGTCCGTGTACAGTTCATTTGCTAGTCATTCTGCAAGTCTACCAGATGTGAGGAGGAGGAGCAGGCATATCAATCCATCCAGGCTACTGTAAGTGCATACTGTGGACAGGGTAGCTCTTAAACAAAAGAAATGGATCTCTTACAGTTGCAGGAACTGGGAAGTCCAAGATCAAGGCACCAGCAGATCTGGTGTCTGGTGAGGACCTGTTTCCTGGTTAATAGATTATGTTAATTTTATCTCACTTTGTCCTCATATGGTGACGAGGTAACGCGGCTCTCTGGGGCCTCTTATATAAGGGCACTAATCCCATTTATGAGGGCTCCACCATGGTGATCTAATCACACCCCCCTCCCCCAACCAAGGCTCCACTTCCTTTGCCCTGAGGTTAAGTTTCAACTTATGAATTCTGGGTGTACATAAACATTCAGATCATAGCAGCAGACAGGCACAGAGTTGGGCCTAATAATGGTGATGATAATTTTGTCATTTGTTAAATACTTCCTTAACCCCACAAGACACTGATCATTGCCACAGTTGTACTGGTGGGGAAACTGAGGATCTGAGGAGTGAGTGTATTGGGTCACCCCATCTGTAAGTGACTGAGCCTTGGCCCTCACCCAGTTCTCCAGATAACAAGCCTATACCTTCTGTCTCTCTTTCGTCATGTCACACTAATAGGAGGAGGTCTATTCTTAGAGGGAACCACAGTAATGGCCATGTTAGCATGGGCTCCATAAAGACAGACCAGTGGGTGTCAGTCTTACCCCATTACACCCTGGCCTCCCAGGTCCAGACACCCCTGCACACATTCAAGGTAGATTAGTGGATCTCGTTGTGCATGATAGGTGTAGCCTGGGAGTGAGGGGCTGGTCTCCAAAAGTTTTTTGACCCATTCATCCGTGATTCAGACTTAGCAAAGTCAGGGCACGCCTTCTTTGCCTAATTCAGAAGCCACAGTGTTGGGTAGCTCTTTCTGTCTTCAGGACCATGGGGTCAGTTTGGAATTTCCACCTTCTCAGCCTTTGTTCTGTGATGCCAACCTTCTTCTCCCAGGCCCTGAACTCTTAAAAGGAAATTCCATTGGTTTTAGCTCCTTCTGAGGGTTTCTGGCCCTGGGCTACTGGTACTCTTGAACTACCCCCCCAGTTTTGGAAGTGGGGGCTCATTGAGGGCCTGAGGGGCAGCAGAGCTGAAAGGTTCAACTCGCAGCTTTGGAAGGACTGAGTGTAAAAGGAGGCCAAGGTAGCTTGGAGCCCAGCCCTGTGCCTACTGACTGAGCCTCAGGAAGGTCCTGGCTGCTTAGCTGCTAGGATGGAGATTAGATTCGGTGGCTGAAGGCTAGCTAGCAGTTAGAAGTGCTTAGTAGGTGGCGCTGTGGCTCCAGCTATTATTATTTTTATTATTACCGGGGTCTTGCAACTAAGCCAGTCCTTGAAGGGTCTTGGAATGATGGGGGGCAGACAGGTAAAGTGAAGCTGGCAATCACTCACAGATTTAATCTGGAACACTTCATGGGACCTATCTCCATCTGTGGGGCATTGAATCTCTTCACTCATTGAAGGCTGTGGCTGACCCAATGACCATGACTTCCATGGTCATGGGAGCTTCAGAGGAAGAGGCAAATCTGACAAGTGCTGGGTGGTGGAGAGTGGGTGAGATGTGGCTTCATCCCAGGAGAGGGCAGTTTCAGACCAGTGTCCAGTGATGTGGGGTGATGCACAGGTGGTCATCCCAGCTGTGTCTCACAGATTTGTGCTTCCTTATGGCTCTTGTACATTAGTAGGAAAAAAATTAATTAATTAAAAAATAGATGACACAAACTAAAGAACACTGTGGAATAGTAAAATAACTGAAAAATAGATCAATAAATTGGAGGAGTATGTGATGACAGTATGGATGCCAGAGGGTTAGAGGGATGAGGACGACAGTGACCAGACCTGCCAACTGAGGCTGGGCACGGTGACCCTGAGCATGTGGGGGCCTGAGCCACCTGCTGTCCTGGCTGTAGGACTCCTAGCCCCATTTTGGGAAACATGGACCAGAACACCCTAGAATGGCTGAGGGATCCAGGAGCCAGAGTAGGAGGAAGATAGGGGTGGGGCAGGGTGGAGGGGCTGTGGGAGGGTGAGGAAATGAAGTGGGGCGGGTGGGCGAGTTCTAGCGAGGAGTGGCCCAGGCAGCCTTGAAGCCAGCAAAGGGCAAGGGAAACCAATGACATTTTCAACCCAGACACCATTGCACCTGATTGTTCCCCCTCCTTTACTTTTTAACATTGAAAAAATAAAAGTGACATTCAAAAGCCTTTCCCAACATTCCTGCTGTGACTGAGCTGGTTGGTGCTCCCTGATTCCCAGGGTCTGGCTGTGCCATGGCTGGTGCTCCTCAGGGAAGGTTCATGTCTAGCTAATGTTTTCCAGACATGGAGACATGGAAATCCATGTTTGTTAAGCTGAAGACATTGAAGAAGACTTTGAAAATAGATATTTATCCAGAACCACTTCACCCGACAATAAATAACCCATGTATGTGTTATCTAGAAAAAAACTCACTGTTAACATTCTTTGAAAAGGATTCTTTTGTTGTGCTGTGTATACAATTTCGTCTTCTGCTTTTTTCATATAATGACCTCCCCATGTCATTAAAGCATACTTTGTAATGTTTGACTGATATTGTATCCTAGGAATAAACTGCAGTTCATTTAACTACCCCTATTGTTGAAGATTTAGATTGTGGCAACTTTTATGTGGCGTAAAAGGACATCTTGTATAAAGGACATCTCTGTGCATAAAGCTTTTTCTGTATTTCATATTAACTTCTTCAGTTATACTTCTAAAAATAAAATGATTGGGCCATAGCCTATCAACATTTTAAAATTTCTCTCCTTTTGCTCTTTTTCTTTGAGGTTCATTTATAACACCGTGTCTGGCGCATAACTGGTGTCCTAAATACTTAATACAGAATTACTTTTGGTCATTAATTCATTCAAAAGCATTTGCTCCATGTCTTCCCTGGCAGTTAGATGTTAATGAGACAAAGGAAAGGCCTTGGACTGTTGTCAAGTAACCTGAATTCAGATCATGTTTCCATCATTTGTTTTCTATATAGCTTTGGGGAAGTTAACCTACATCTCTGAGACTCAGTTTTCTCACCTGCAAAATAGGCATTTTAGTGATACCAACCTTGAAGGGTGTGAGAGTTAGATGAGGCCATGGGATGGAATGTCTAGTCCAAAGGCACACAGCCCACACTTAGTAGCAGTTGGATGAAAGAGTTCACAGTCTGATGAAGGGGATAGACAGGTAAACAGCTCCTAATTTCTCAGGGAGTGCCTGATTCTGTGGAGGGATTAAGAGAGGTGTCATAAGGACATGCCATTTGAGCCTCCCCTCCAGGGCCTTACACCAGGCCGAGAGTGGGGAGGGAGGGCTCTCCCCAGGGAGGAGGGGAGCCTAGGACCAGGTGAACAGAATTCTGGGCACAGAGAGCCCAGAATGGGGGCGGATGAGAGGATCTTGAAGCCTTTTTGCATGGGACATGCAGTTTTAACAAAGACATGAGCTCAGGGTTGTCAGAACAGAGGGTTTACTAGAAAGAAGAATTTCAGGGACAAGGAGTGGAAGGAGGTCAGTCAGGGTCCATCGGCATCAGTGGGAGTCTCTCGACACAAAGAAGGGGGACACTGAAGCATGGGCGAGGGCAAGGGTGAGCTTGGATGCGGGGCCCAAGGACCAGGAAGCATCCAGGTTATGCCGCTCTAGCCTGGACACGTTAGTAGGTGATTCAGCAGCAATTGAACTGTAGTTCCAAGGAGGGGTGCTGGGGAGGGCAGCGGGGTGGTTGTGTTTGCACATGACTGATGTGGAGCAATGTGGAGCACCCCTGTCTTGGTAGGTCTGTGTCAGAACAGTTGGGGCACCTCTCATGGGCCCTATACAGGGCCAGGCCCTGAAAACACCGTGGGGGTGACATGATGCCTGGTCCTTGTGGGCATCCCCCCAGTGGGACTGGAGGGATCTGGTGTTCCACAGCTGTGCAGGGGTAGAGATGGCTGTGGAGGCACAGGCATGCCCTAGAGTTGTGGACGAAGGTAAGAGTGTCCAGAAAGAGGCCGCCTAAGGACAGGCAGGAGGAAGCAGACACATGGATACAGCAGCCAAGTAGGGGCATGGGGGAAGTAGACACCATGGTTCTGTAGACCAAGGGGCATGGTATGTTCCTTCCCAGGAGTGCAGCTAGGATGGGAGTGCATCTGGAAGGGGCACACTAAGCCCAGGACAGAGAGAGCCATCACCCCGGAAACGCTGGGGCTACCCTCCTTTCCGAATTGCCATTCACCCCACCGTCCCCTGTCCATGTAGCCCACTCACCCTGTGTGTTTCTCCTCCAGGATATAAGCTCAGGAGTGCAGGGATCTCTCCTTTCCACGTCCAGACCTCCTGGAACCCAGACAACAATGTGGGCATCTGGGTGAGGGAGTAGCTTGCTGAAAAAGTGACTTCTTAGCAGGGTGCTTGCTGTGTGTGGCCTGCCCCAGACTCCTGTTGATATGTCTGTTGCACTGAGGTTATGGGATTGACCAGAAGATGCATTTTAGCTTAATCTAGAAACTTCCTGGGTGCAGAGCAGACTGTCTGATGGCCCAGTATGGAGACTGCTCTAGAGACTGTGCCTCTCCCGCTGGGACGTTGAAGATGTGTGATTGCATGGGAAGAGGCCATCACCACATGGATGCCATTGCAGACCACCCTTGACTCTTGACCTGATTTTGTGTGGTGTCTGCTCCAGTAAAGACGATGGAGATTGGTCAATGCCAGGCAAACCCTAGAGGCAGAATGGCAAGTTTCCCATTTCTGTGTTTTCCGAGTTTATGTAAAAGCTGAACTGAATTATGTCCCCCCATTGGAGAAGGGACCTTGAGGAGGTAATTAACGTTAAATTAGGCCATGGGCTGGCACCCTAATCTAATAGAGGAAGCCTTATAAGAATTGGAAGAGAGTGTATTCTGTCTCCACATACTGGGTGGACAGGCCACATGAGGCTGGAGCAGCCACCTGCGAGCCAGGAAGAGATGCCCCACCAGAGACCCTACCTTGCCAGCCCTTGATTTTGGACTTCCATTCTTCAGAACTGTGAGGAAGAAATTTCTGTTGGTTAAGCCACCTTATATATGGAGTATAGATATGGCAGCACAAGTAGATTAGTACAAAGTCATTTATAATTCAGCATGCGTGAGTTTGGTGCTCACTCTGGGCTAGACTATGGGGTGCCTTGTTTAGTCTAATGAAGCAGCCTCCAGGTACTTGTGGTTGGGGACAAAGGCATGCAGAGTAGTAGGCAAGCGATGACAGCTCCCCCAACTAAGCTAAACCAGTTCAAATGAGATATTTCCTTTAAATGAGTTGTGAGGGCATGAAGCTTCCTTTCTCAAAGTTGATTAAATCTGTGAGACTGTTTCTTATAGTGGCCCAGATGCATAGATCTGTTTGAGGGCACACTGCAGGAGGTGACCTGGGACAGGTATGCTCAGTCCTGCCACACCCTTGAAGTCTGGGTCTCCCAAGCTCTGCCCTGTCCAGGACAGCCTGCCCTGTCAGCATCAGAATCCACAGCGGAGGTGTGCCAATGCCCCATGCCAGTGCTACCCAGGCTTAGCTTGCTTAAAGGGGATGGGGATGAGTCTGACCTGTGATTCTTAAAGTGGGGTCCCTGGACTGAGGGTCCCAACTATGAACCCTCAGAACTGAACCGTCCTAAACCTTCAATAATTATAAACAACATGAAAATGTGCCTATACTTGGCAATTATCTTTTAATTTTACAAGCATCACATTTTACAGAAGGATAGTAGAATCATCTAGAGCGTTGCCCAGATGTTGACGCCTGGAGTTAAAGCCCCAGGTCTGCACTATTGATTATTTTTCACACTAGCAGTGCAGAACTAACAGAACCACAATTCCTCGATTTGTAAGTGAGCTTCTGTCCTGCATTCTGCCATGAAACATGCAAACACGTGTGCTCAGATCTCTTTCTGCAGTCACCCAGAGGTGGGCTTGAGACTGTGTGCAGCAAAGGGCAGTGTGTGCATGCATTCCAGAGGGCGTGGCTGAAAGAGGCTCTCCGCATGCCTGATTCTGTTGTCTCTCATTGTATGTGCACACATGTGCTCATGTCTCCACATGCATTTAACGTGTGCCCATGAGTGCTAACTGCCCCTGAGTCAGAAGCCCTTCATTTGCAGGGGCTGGTGTGCTCACATTGCTTCCACCTGCCCCTGGCATCCTCCCTTTGGGCAGCCAAGATATTTTCTGTGCCTCCCTCCTCCCTCTGAAAGTGTGTGCTCTTGCCACATCCCCTCAGGATCTGGCTCTGATAATGTGATAATGAACAAAGATCTTTAATGAGACACCCCTCTCAGGTCATAGCAGTGCATTTTAATAGGGGCTTTCTGGAAAAGATCTTAACTCCAGGTTGAGGAGGTGGTGTGTGCAACGATCTCCCCTTGGGAAGTAACAAGATATGTCACATAGTAAAGGATCTAAAATATCCTGCAGTGGAAAATCAAGGTTTTATCTGATAGTTTACATGCCTCCAGTCCTCATCCATGTGACAGCTGTCCATGTCCTGTGGGTACCTCTGGGAAATGCTGCCTTCAGCCCAGGAAGTCACTCTGCTGTGCAGTGCTGGGTCTGTAGTAGGCCAACGGAGCATAGACAGTTGACCTGTTTTAATTTTAAAAATTTCTATTGTGATAAAATATAACATAAAAGTTACCATTTTAATCATAGAATTTCTTGGCATTAAGTACATTCACATTATTGTGCATCCATCACCACCATCACCTCCAGAGCTTTTTTCATCTTCTAAAACTGAAACTCTATCCCCACGAAACTACAGTTCTCTCCTTTCCCGTCCCTGACCACTGCCATTCCACTTTCTGTTTCTATAAATGTGACCACTCCAGGGACCTCACATAAGATGAATCATACAGTATTTGTCCTTTGGTGACTGGCTTGTTTCACTTAGCGTAAAGTTCCTCAGGGTTCATCCATGCTGTGGCATGTGTCAAAACTGCCTTCCTTCTTAAGGCTGAGTGATATTCCATGGTATGGATGGACCCTACAACGCATTGTGTTCGCCCATTCCTCCATTGACGGCCATTTGGACTGCTTTCACCTCTTAGCTGCTGTGCATAAGGCTGTTTTGGACGTTGGTGTGCAACCATGGCCTTTGTCGCCTGTCTGTTAGCCTTAGTGGGTGGCGCTCTGCTCCATCCAGGCAAGAGATTGGTGGTGCTACATTGTCATCGTCTTTTTAGTGAAGACGAGTATTTTTACTGCTTGCTATTGAGGAATATTTTTATTTATGGAAAACATATAATATTGTCTGTGAAATATCTTGCCCTAATAGTGGATAATCAGATTCCCCTGTGAGGAGTGTTTGCAAATATTTGCCACTTGGAAGTCATGAGGAGACTTAGGGAGGGAACAGACTGTAGAAGGAGTCCTCGGGGACACTGGCCAGGCTCTAACAGCCAAACTGACGTCTTTGAGAAAGGGGCAGCCATGAGTCCTTCTGTTCAGGCTCCTTTGTTGAAAACGTATTCCCTTGGGGGATGGGGATGATCTTTCTGAAAAGTGTAGCGCCTTGCAACTTAGGAGTTGCAGAGTGGATGGATAGATAAAGTTGGGGTAGCCTTGTAGCCTGGGAGCTTGGCTGAAAAACATCTTTCTAAAGATCATCTAAGTGCTGGGGAGGCCGCGTCCTTGAAGATGATTTACCTCTGCTAACTGCGTTTCATTTTTCTCCCCAGCTTACGTTCCCGAGGAAGAACTGAAGGCAGCAGAAATAGATGAAGAGCACGTGGAGGATGACGGGCTGTCTCTGGACATTCAGGAAAGTGAGTACGTGTGCAATGAGGAGACGGAGATCAAAGAGGCCCAGAGCTACCAGAACTCCCCCGTCAGCACTGCGACTAATCAGGACGCTGGCTACGGGTCGCCCTTCAGCGAGAGCAGCGACCAGCTAGCCCATTTCAAAGGCTCTTCCTCCAGGGACGAGAAGGAGGACCTGCAGTGTCCTGACAGCATCTCATACCCCCAGGACAGCCTGGCGCAAATCAAAGCCGTGTATGCAAACTTGTTTTCAGAGTCCTGCTGGTCTAGCCTAGCCCTGGACTTGAAGAAGTCAGGGTCCACCACCAGCACCGGCGATGGCAACCAGAAGGACACCTCCACGCCTACGCCGACGACCCCTGCCTGCCCTGCCAGCTCAGCCGGGCCTGCCACGGGCCCCGCCAGCACCGGTGGCAGCACCAGCACCAGCCACAGTGGCACCACCAGTACCAGCAGCAGCTCCGGCTATGACTGGCACCAGGCGGCGCTGGCCAAGACGCTGCAGCAGACATCGTCCTATGGGCTGCTCCCTGAGCCCAGCCTCTTCAGCACGGTGCAGCTCTACCGCCAAAACAACAAGCTCTATGGCTCCGTGTTCACCGGCGCCAGCAAGTTCCGTTGCAAGGACTGCAGTGCCGCCTATGACACGCTGGTGGAGTTGACTGTGCACATGAACGAGACGGGCCACTACCGCGACGACAACAGGGACAAGGACTCAGAGAAGACCAAGCGGTGGTCCAAGCCCCGGAAGCGCTCCCTGATGGAGATGGAGGGGAAGGAGGATGCACAGAAGGTGCTGAAATGCATGTACTGCGGCCACTCTTTTGAGTCTCTGCAGGACCTCAGCGTGCACATGATCAAAACCAAGCATTACCAGAAAGTGCCTCTGAAGGAGCCAGTGCCGGCCATCACCAAGCTGGTCCCTTCTACCAAAAAGCGAGCACTTCAGGACCTGGTGCCCCCTTGTTCCCCCGAGCCGGCAGGGGTGGCCGCAGAGGTGGCACCGGGCGAGTCGGCCAAGGACCAGAAAGCAGCCAACCCTTACGTCACACCCAACAACCGCTACGGCTACCAGAACGGTGCTAGCTACACCTGGCAGTTTGAGGCCCGCAAGGCGCAGATCCTCAAGTGCATGGAGTGTGGCAGCTCTCATGACACCCTGCAGCAGCTCACCGCACACATGATGGTCACCGGCCACTTCCTGAAGGTGACCACCTCAGCCTCCAAGAAGGGGAAGCAGCTGGTGCTGGACCCCGTGGTGGAGGAGAAGATCCAGTCCATCCCCCTGCCACCCACCACCCACACGCGGCTGCCTGCCTCCAGCATCAAAAAGCAGCCAGACTCACCCGTGGGGTCTGTAGCCTCAGAAGACAAGAAAGAGCCGGAGAAGGAGAAGGTGCTGGTGGCTGGTGACACTGACAAGATCAAGGAGGAGAGTGAGGACGTCCCCGAGAAGTTTGAGCCTGCCACCCTGTACCCCTACCTGCGTGAGGAGGACCTGGATGACAGCCCCAAGGGCGGTGTGGACATCCTCAAGTCCCTGGAGAATACCGTGTCCACAGCCATCAGCAAGGCCCAGAACGGCGCGCCCTCATGGGGCGGCTACCCCAGCATCCATGCAGCCTACCAGCTGCCAGGCGCCGTGAAGCCGCTGCAGACAGCTGTGCAGAGCGTGCAGGTGCAGCCATCCTTTGCTGGCAGTGTGAAGTCGCTGCCCTCCGCTGAGCACAATGCCCTCCTGCACTCCCCGGGCAGCCTCACGCCGCCACCGCACAAGAGCAATGTGTCTGCCATGGAGGAGCTGGTGGAGAAGGTCACAGGCAAGGTCAGTGTCAAGAAGGAAGAAAGGCCTCTCACCGAGAAGGAGAAGAGCTCCCCAGCCAAGGCCGTTTCCCCGGCGGCCAAAGAGAATAAGGATTTCCCTAAAACGGAGGAAGTCACTGGCAAACAGCAGAAGAAGGGCCCAGAGGCTGAGACTGGCAAGGCCAAAAAGGAGGGTCCAGTGGACACCCATACCCCAAATGGCACAGAACCTCTCAAGGCCAAGGTCACCAATGGCTGCAACAATCTGGGCATCATCACAGACCACTCGCCGGAGCCTTCCTTCATCAACCCGCTAAGTGCTTTGCAATCCATCATGAACACCCACCTAGGCAAAGTGTCCAAGCCCGTGAGCCCCTCCCTGGACCCGCTGGCCATGCTGTATAAGATCAGTAACAGCATGCTGGACAAGCCAGTCTACCCCACCACCCCTGCGAAGCAGGCCGATGCCATCGACCGCTACTACTATGAAAACAGCGACCAACCCATCGACTTGACCAAGTCCAAGAACAAGCCACTGGTGTCTAGTGTGGCAGACTCGGTGGCGTCACCGCTTCGGGAGAGCGCGCTCATGGACATCTCTGACATGGTGAAGAACCTCACGGGCCGTCTGACCCCCAAGTCCTCGACGCCCTCCACGGTGTCAGAGAAGTCTGACGCAGATGGCAGCAGCTTTGAGGAAGCGCTAGACGAACTGTCGCCGGTCCACAAAAGGAAGGGACGGCAGTCCAACTGGAACCCGCAACACCTGCTCATCCTGCAGGCCCAGTTTGCCTCGAGCTTGCGGGAGACGGCAGAGGGCAAGTACATTATGTCAGACCTAGGCCCGCAGGAGCGGGTGCACATCTCCAAGTTCACCGGCCTCTCGATGACCACCATCAGCCACTGGCTGGCTAACGTCAAGTACCAGCTGAGGAGGACAGGGGGGACGAAGTTCCTGAAGAACCTGGACACAGGGCATCCTGTGTTCTTTTGCAACGATTGTGCCTCTCAATTCAGAACTGCTTCCACGTACATAAGTCATCTGGAGACACACTTGGGCTTCAGCCTGAAGGACCTCTCCAAGTTGCCACTCAATCAGATTCAAGAACAGCAGAATGTTTCAAAAGTCCTCGTGAACAAAACTCTGGGCCCACTGGGGGCCGCTGAGGAAGACTTGGGCTCCACATTCCAGTGTAAGCTCTGCAACCGGACCTTTGCGAGCAAGCACGCAGTCAAACTGCACCTTAGTAAGACACATGGCAAGTCCCCCGAGGACCACCTGATCTATGTGACTGAGTTGGAGAAACAATAGCGTCCAGGTATGCAAGTGACCGCGGAACATTGCACTAAACGTCGTCGTGCTGCACTAGGCCTGGCCTGAGCCTCTAAAGTCAGTCTTTCCTTTGTTGTTGAACTGCCTATCTGGACCTTGGTTTTTCTTACACATATTTTGTAGTTATATTTATATGCTCTTTGTCTGATCTGTGCATGTTATTTTTCTTTTTCTGTGAGTCAAAGTCTGACCTTTATTTTCAACATCTGTTCTTGATGTTAAGCTATCTTTTGTAGGAAATAGTGGGGCACACTACTCAGAGACATTATTTAGCAGTAAAGAAAGACACAAATAACAATGATAAAAAGACATCCTAAAATTACGAAGTTGCCATGACAATAAAGGTCATAGAACCTGGTAGTGTCAAATTTAACTCTTTGAGGACTGTAATCGCATTTCTGTGCCTTTCACTCAAAATTTAAAAAAAAGAAAAGAAAAAGAAAAAAAGGCTTAAAGGCATTTCATTCAGATCAAAAGCTGTGTCAGACACAAAACTTATTTAATAATTAAAAAATGAGCTTTTATATGCAGAACTGGTTTGTGAGGGGAACATGCATGCAGCTGTTGGAAGATAGAAAGCTGTCTAGGACTCACGGGGCTAGGAAGCCACAACTTTCCATGTTTAAAACAAAAAGCAAGAAAAAAAAATACATAAGCAACAACAACAGATACCCCAGCCGCCACTATGCCCAGACCCTCTGGATGCTGAAAAATGCCACTTTTGGCAAAAAAGTATGCAAGCTATTATTTAAAAATGTGTAAAAATGCTATTTCTTTTTTCCTGTAAAATACTGCGGTTTATAGTTATTTACAAATGTAAGCTTTGGTACAAGCTGACCTTTCTATAGTGTGCTGCATTGGTAAATGGAAAAAAAAATGGGGCAAATGTTGGAGTTCTTTCCTTGTAAATTGCCAGCCTCAGCTTAAAAACTCCTGTATGTTACATATCGTACCATTTTAATCTATTCAACTTTCTTTGTACCTTCTGGCTGTATGCTTTCTCTTTTAACTTTTTATATTGTCATTTTATATTAAATTTCTGTGTATATAATGTAAAACCACAATTTTTGAATAAAATTTAGTTCCTGCATCTTGATTTAAATAGAGAAATTTTACTGGCACCTGCATCTCTCCAGATGCATGTACTCAGAGGGACTGTCAGACAAAAATAAATAAAAACAAAGCAAGCAATGCACTATTAATTATACATTTTGATGTTCTATCATTAATATTGTACAGTACATTTTGGTTCACACAATTAAATCCACTGTTTTCTCAAATGTAAAATAAACCCACATGCAGTTCTTGATTTACACGGATTGTCACGTCGTCATTATTTTGCCTTTGAGATGTTATTTCAGCAACAAGAGGTATTGCTTATGCAATCAACTAACCAAAATTCTGTTCAGAATCATCATTTCATGATTTGTGTGCTGACACGTTTCATTCAAATGATAAGTATTGCATTTAAAATATGATGGTTAAAATGTCTAATTCCACTGGGTGCCAAGGAGCATTGAGTTTAGCCATTGAGTGATGGCTGCTTTGCACATAGGTGGGCTAAGCTGCTTCCTTCAGAGAGTCCTTTTGCACGTTTTTAAAATGTTTGTAATTAACCTGTGTGTAGGTCAGGGGACTTAATGATGGGGGCAGAGGGGTAGGTCTTGCTCCTGTAGCAAAGACCTGGGGAACTTGGAATTCATTCTGCATTGCTCCAAAGAGGAAAACCTGATTTCTCAGCTTTAAAAATGTATAGTTTTGTTTTGTTTTATTTAAACTGGATGTTCTTTCATTCAGTGTTTAAGATGAATCCTATTTCTGCAGATTACTCCAGAGCTCTACTGAGATCACCAGGACCCTTTTCATGTAAGCACCCAGTCCCTGGGGAGGACCCCGAGCCCCAAAAGCCCAGGCCTTACCACTCAGTCTGTATTAGGGGAATCATTGACATGAAAGCCGTCTGGCCTCTTTCCCCCCCTGGAAGCACACAATGGCATGAGCAGGAAGATTTACTTTTCTACCTTTTGCTTAAATGTTCGTAAAATTATATCCTGAGAAAGGTTAGTGCTCACACTGCTCTGTTCGGAAGCAGCGATAAGCAATTGTGATATTTTAATTATTTCCCTTGCGTTGCCCTGTGACAGCAAGGATTGTTCTGTTTCCATTAATGATTTTTGGAGGAGGAGCAGGTCCAGGTGGGTCATATTTACACAGTCTCTTGTACTAATGCAGCAGAGCACTGGAGAGACTTGCTAAATTTTTCTGCCTTTTTTGTTCATTGGTAAATAGCTATGTCCTTTAGGAGCTCTGGCCCTTTAGACATTTCAGTTCAATTACTGGGTGATTATGTACTTTGGGCTCAAGAGGTGACAGAGAAGAATACAATTAGGCTCGTGGCAGTGGTGTGGGGTCTTTGCATAATAATCCTCTGAAGGTATTTATTTTACCAGAGACCCGCAAATATATGATTATGTGATTTCATCCTTATAGTAAAAGAGTTACGAAGCAGCAGCAGGTGACGTGGCCTAATAGAAGCCGAGCGCTCCCCGTAGGGGGTTGCTGGGTATAGCCTCAGTGTACAGCTATTATGTGACTTAAAGGCTGCTTGTGACCTGAGTTCTGGGGAATGGACACAGGATTGGGGTTTTCCTTTCTTAATTTATTTTCTTTTAAATTCATCAACCATATTGCTATATTGTCATCAACTGATTTTCCACCCATTGGATAGAAGACTAGGTTAACCTAATAACGCTAGTGATGATAATCATGAAGATGGTGATTCTGGTTGATATTTATTGAGTACTGACTATGTGCCCAGGACTATTCTAAGCGCCTTCCACATAGGAACTCATTTGTTCCTCACAATGTAGACAAAATGCTCTGGGTCATTTTTGTCCTCACACTGCAGAAGATGCAGGTCTATGAATACCAGGGTCTACATTAATTCGTGGTAAGTTCTGCTGCTCTCATCCCCAGTGAGGAGTCTAAACACAGTGAGGAGTCCAAACACAGCAGGTTTGAGAAATGTGCCCAAGGCCACGTGGCTCCCAAATGACAGAACTCCGGCTTTGAGCCCACAAAGCTTTTGCTGCAGGGCCCATGCTCTGACTCTCCCCCTCCAAGCCTTGTGATCTGCCCCAGGTGAGGATTTCTGATTTCACCCAGAGACAAGGGAGTCTTCTACGGGGTGGGGAGGAAGAGCCATGGCTTTAGGACGGTCTGGTGTGTATTGATGACAATCACGAGGAGTAGCCTATGCTCCTGGTGGCCTCAACTGCAGCCCTCGTTGGTGGCGGAATGGGATGGCTCGATCTGCTGCTGGATCTGAAAAATAAGGTGGAATGATGTTTGTTAGGAGACTGTAGCAACTTCAGTTGAATACAGGTACACCTAGTAAAACAGAAACTCAATTTGTAAGGCTACACATAGAAACACTGAGTAATCCAGGGAACAAATCAGAGACCTACAACTTGAAGATTTAGTTGACTTTTGTTTCCTTTGTGTTTGAGTGAACATGCCCATCCCCTACCTTATCTAGTTTTGTGTGTCCCAATAAATGGGTCCCACACACGTGGCATTAGGTCCACTCTGTTCTTCCTGAATCTTCCCCTAGCCCTGGAGGATGGGTCTATGTCTTATGTAATGTGTATTGATGACAATCACGAGGAGTAGCCTATGGACAAAGTGGCCCTGAACACCTGGAGAGGTGACCACCTGACCACCTTGTGGGATGCTGGAAAGGAGGCTAGGTAGAAGGCAAGTGACTTCTCAGCCCAGCGGTTTTGTTTGGTCAGGCTCTCATCCTACTCATGCAAAAGTCACCCTGTTTTGCATTCATGTTTGCAGCTTGAGACCTTGGGTTTAATAGCTAATCAAGTACTTTTTTTAATGTAGAATTTATAAAAGTTTGTAACATTCCTCAGAAGTGGGTTGGGTAAGGATGTTGCTTGATATTTAGTAAATATTTAAAGAGAGACAAAGCCTACGAAACAGCGACAGACAATAGTTTGTGTAAGCGAACCAGACAATGTACACAAAGATAAGTGATTAAGAACTTCAAGATTTCTGTTTCTACATTGCTACAGTTGATAATCTTTAAAAAACTTTAATCTTAGTCTAAAGCATGTCTAAACTACTTCCAAATTTTCAGAAACCTATACACACAGAGGTTTCAGTTTTTCCCAAGGTAAAATTTCTTGTTATTTATCTTATAATTTATCTGAAGGTGATGGATACCACTGAAAGCCGATGATTGAATTGTAAATTTAAAAGATACCAAAAAGTAAGTAAAATCTTTTGGGGAGAATTTGTGCATTTTACATATCTTTTATTCTTACAATAAAAGTGATATCTAGTTACTGCAGAAAACTTGGAAAATAAAAATGATTAATAAAAATTATCATTTAACATGTTAATAAAAATTTACTATTGTTTTTATCAAGAGAAAAATCATTGGTGACAATATAGTGCTAACATCCTTCTTCCATGTTTCTACAAATTAGAAATCCTGTCCAACGTACTTTTTGTATCTTGCAGTAGGTCATGTATATTTTCCCGTTTCATTGCATATCAAGGATTTCAAAAATCTTATTGGGATATACTGTTATTTATTTAATCAATTTCCAATTAGTTAAAAATTTAAAAGACAACATTTAGAATTTTTCAAGTTTTCACTGCTATAAATATGAGTACAAAAGCATTCCTGTCAATACTTTTGTAAATATTTTTTATTATTTCTTAAAGGTACCTAGAATTGAAATTTCTGCATCATAATATGATTTTATATGTGTGGCCAAATTGCTCACGATAAAGCTTTGTTTACATACCCACGGGCATGAGGGTGACCATTTCTACATACCTTTGCTTTGTGACTACAGGGGTTTGCTGTTTTTGTTTTTAATTATTTGGCCATTTTCACTAATTGGCCAATGTAATCATGATATTTTAATTTACAATATTTTTAATGTTTATTGACCATTTATGTAATTTAAAGAAAAGATCATTTAGGATATGTGTGATTTTTAGAATATGTTTACATGAATTATGATGTCACTAAACTCAGACAGCCAAAATACATATTGTATAGACAACACAACAACAAAGAGAAGAGAAAGGAGACTCTGTGGCTACCCTGTGCATAGAGGACTAGAACACAACTGTCTTTCAGTCCTGTTCTTCTGTGTTAGTCCATGATGTTACATCTCATTAAAATGTCCCCAATGACTTCAAGTCAACAATGTACTTTAGTACTATATTCAAACTTCCCAGTTTGCTACTAGGGAGAAATATTTTCAATTCCATGATTTTTATTACTAATTTACAATTAGTATTGATTAGTAAAACAAAGATAATCTCAAAATAAAGTGGTTATCACCCAAGTAAGATGAGATTTGATCACTTAGTGTGAACTCCATAAAATAAAAATTCTAGGATTAGACCTAGAAGAGAGACCACTTTGAAAATATAGATCAGAAATATCTCCCACAGATGAGTTTACTCCAGAGTTGAAGTTTAAAGGAACTGCTGACTGAGATCCTGATGTCCTTGACCCAGATTCCTGCCGGACATATGCTGAAGCTAACATCAAAAGATGAAGATGAGGAAGAAACCTGCTACCTTGAATGAGATCAGGAGACTTTGAGGAGCAGGTGGGATTTGTTCTCTTTCATAAAGAGCTTAAGTATTTCATCAGCAATTATTTAGAAGTTGACCCATGACTAGTTGGTCATTATTTTCCTCACATCTCCCCGAAAGATTTACAATTTTATCTGACTGATGTAAAAGTTGTCTGATGACATGTTATAGTGTATTTGACTTTGAATAGATAGTGGAAACAGTCCACCTATTTGATCACATTTTGTTAAAACATTTGAGATATGGCACACATCATATTTACATAGTTACTGTAGGCCAGGTGTGGTGGCTCACTCCTATAATCCCAGCACTTTGGGAGGCTGAGGCAGGAGGATTACTTGTGCCCAGGAGTTCGAAACCAGCATAGGCAACATAGTGAGACTTTGTCTCTACAAAAAAGAAAAAAAAAAAAATAGCTGAGTGTGGGCAGTTCCCTCCTGTAGTCCCAGCTACTTGGGAGACTGCGGTGGAAGGATTGCTTAAGACCGGGAGGTCTAGGCTGCAGTGTGCTGTGATCATGTCACTGCACTCCAGCCTGGACAACAAAGTGAGACCACGACTCAAAAATAAATAAATAAAATGAAAATAAAAATCAACAACAACAAAATAAATAGTCACTACAAAAGTAGCTTTCTGGTTGGAGAGAATGCAGTATTTAAAGATGATTTTCAAAGGAGGTCTTTGAGTCTGAACCATTCTAAACAAAGCTGAAATTGCAGGGATTGTTTTCTTTGAAAGCTTGTTTGACCAAAAAGTATATTAGTGGCAAAGAACTGGGGATGGTTACATTGGGAACACCAGTTTCTAATATATGTAAATAATAAGAAAATTTCCATTCTGCATAATGAACCATTAGCCAAATTCTTCCAGTCAACTCATTCACAACTGGATTTCCTGGGGGCTGTGACAGGGCACTGATCTGTCCCAAGATTAAAACAATTTTCCCTTTTCAGTAAATTTTTGCCTTTTAATATAGCTTATGCATTTATACATGTTTTCAGAGCAATTTTTCCAACTGACTGAAACTAAAGACTTCCTTTTCTCTTTGTAGAACAGCAAAGTTTGTTGGTGTGTAGAAAGTGCTATATAATAATAAAACTAAGAAAGATGGACATTTTTTAATCCCTTGTAACCTATCATATTATATATTAATTATATATTAATCATATTTCTAAGCCATCAGCTTCTGGTACATATCTCATGACATTATGCCCAATTTACATTGGTCAATGATTGATCAATTAATCATTATACTTACCGATTTCAACCTTTGATTCTTCAACATCTTTAGAATCATGGAAAGCAAATAGTTTTGTTGTAATTAGTTAACTTTAAGAGACAGTAGTGCCCTACATACTTGCATTTCATTTATAATACATTTATTTATAAATTACTTAAAATCTAATTTCCACTTCCAAAGCAATTTATTTTCTTCTTGGATATTCCTGTCCTTATTCTTTTATAGCCTTAAAATTCGCAAACCATTCACTTGGATATGAATAATTCCAGGGTGGTGAGTACAAATATTGGTCTTACTTAATAGAAGCATGAGTTTTTGCATTGTTGTATATGTGATAAATGACCACATCTCAAAATTGGACTGTAGATATAATGATTAGGGCACATTCATTTTCTATCATTCCTTTCATCAGTTAGTAGATCCATGGCATTAAAACCTGAAGTAATCTGCAAGCAGAAATCTTGTGGAAAGGACTTTGTTCAAACTTCAGATTACTATGAACAATTAAAAAAAAATAGGTGAACATTCAAAATGGCAATTCTTTGCATAGAAATTTTCTTAAATACAGCATGAATATTTGCCTTTAGGTGCTGGGTAGGTAGTTGGAACCTAACAATATGTAACATTTTATTTGTTGTCATGGAAGCATTGTAATATCACAGAATTCTCCTAATGAAAAAAGGAAAGCTGCAGTGAGGTTCAGCCAGTTCCTGTCACGAGCATCTTGGAGGAAAACAAGATTTATAAAAAAGGAGCCACAAAGTTACTATGCCCGAATGACCTTTCACTTTTCTTAAAATTTCCATTTTAACCAAAGCATCCCCCCTCTTTTGGAGACACTCAGACTTCTGAATTCCTAGATTTCTGCTTCCGGTGGCTTACTTTTCTAAGAGTGGAATCCCGTATCAGAAATAGAAAGTCTGATGCTTCAGATAATGACTTGGATATCATCCCTTCGGACAATGGTTTCCATGCTGGGAGAATAATCTAATTGTTTTGACACAAATAGATGCAATAACCTCTTTTGTGAGTGGAATTGGCAATGCACCTGTTCCACATGCTCCTGGCAGGTAGCACCCTGGCTACTTTCATTTCCTCCACGGTGAGGTATCATGATGTCTCTTCCCAAGGGCAAATTTGGCCGTTCGTAACCCTAAACTCCTCAGAGACAAGATCAACACTTTTCTTCTGTAGTAATAATATTTGGCCTTCTTACCTTCCAAGTGTTTCTTCTTGAAAATCCCTACTTCTTAGAGTCCTTCAGGTTAGCCAAGTGCTTTAGTATTGTAGAGAAATTGGAAGACCAGAGCCATGAGAGAGCAGGTAAGTGCCTGTGCTGTCCATCTCTGTCCAGTGGTCACACCTGTGTGCAGGGCAGGAAGTTGCTGCCCTTTTGTGTCTCAGTATGAAGAATGACAGTAGGGAAAGGTGAGACTCAGGGAGGCGGGTGCAGGCCCTGTGCAGGTTAGACAGGTTGGAGAATCATTTTGTATGGGACCGGATTTATCGTTTCCATTGTGACTCTTAAAGGTTATGGCTGTTCTGCCATCTGTATTAGGAAGGAGTGGAAAAGAGATAGATTCACCTGAAGGAAGAGAGAGCAACTAAGAGAGACTATGAAGGCAGAATCAGGCCACAAGGAAGTATCTGGGGAATTGCAACAAGTATAGCCATATGCATCAGGAATGGAGTTAACTAAAGTCATGTACAATGAGTGGACCTCACTAAGGTTATGTATCATGGATGGAGCTAACTAAGGTTATGCATCTTGAGTGGACATAATTAAAGTTATGCATCTTGGATGGACCTAAATAAAGTTATGCATCTTGGATGGATGTAAGGTTGTGTACCATGAGTGGACCTAACTAAGGTTATGTATCATGGATGGTGCTAATTAAGGTTATGCTTCCTGGATGGAGCTAACTAATGTTATCCATCTTGGATGGGCCTAAGATTATGCACCATGAGTGGACCTTACTAAGCTTATGCATCATGAGTGACCTTACTAAGATCATGCACCATGAGTGGACTTAACTAAGGTTATGCCCCATGAGTGGAACTTACTAAGATTATGCGCCATGAGTGGACTTATCTAAGGTTATACACAGTGAGTGGTCCTTACTAAGATTATGTCCCATGAGTGAACCTTACTAAGATTATGCACCATGAGTGGATCTAACTAAGATTATGCACCGTGAGTGGATGTAATTAAAGGTTATGCACCGTGATTGGACCTAATTAAGGTTGTGTATCATGGATGGAGCTAATTAAGGCTATGCTTCCTAGATGGAGCTAGCTAAGGTTATACATCTTGAATGGACCTAACTAAAGTTATGCATTATGGATGGGATTAAATAAGATTATGCACTATGGGTGGAGCTTACTTAAAAGCTTATGCCCCATGAGTGGACCTTACTAAGATTATGCACCATAAGTGGACCCTACTAACAGCACGCCCCATGAATGGATTTAACTAAGGTTATGCGCCATGAGTGGACTAACTAGAACTAAGCAGCTAGATGCAGGAAATGAAGAGAAAGAAGGTGCTAGGAGGGTGGGAAGCCCCGTTACAACCATGGTAGATAGTTGGAGATTTCATTTGGCAAGAAAAAAAATCACAAAAAGAGAATGGGAGTGTGGCCTTTCTAGGGTTAAAGATCCTTAAGCTTTAGAGAGAATGTATAAAAGAAAATTTCTTTCTGAAATAATTTATGGAAATGCTGTGCTCCCTTTGAAGGCTCCATGTCACCGTGTGGCACTGCGCAATGTTCTCTTTCTTCACCTGTCAGGCAAAGACCACCTCGAAGAGTCTCACTGCTGATTACTAGTTAATTGTCATTAATAAGTGACAACTGACATTATGGGGGCTTAATGCAGAGAGAACAGAAAAGAGCCACAGATATTCTAATGAGCTGACTCCTACGTGCCCTCTATTGTTGTCGAAAATGAGGAGCTGTCGTCATTGTTCAGGAGATGGGCTTCAATTGCTCTGGAAAATATTCTCTTTTAATTTCTTTATGCATAGATAATTCCTGGTACTCTGTATTTCTCTCTCTCCCACCTCCCTCTGCGTTGAGGGCATGCACACGAACGCGAGCACGCGCGCGTGCACGCGCGCACACGCGCACACACACACACACACACACACACACACATACTCTCTCTCTCTCTCTCTCTCTCTCTCTCTCCACTCTTTCCTATGAGTATTGCTAAAACTCCCAACTTAGGAAGTACCATAACTTATTCCTAGACAAGGAAGCCGTGCACTCTAAAAAGCTTATATTTATAGAGCAGAGAGAAAAAGAAAGGCCATGGAATATTATTGTTTTAGTTGACTCGGATGGGAGCAGAGGTGGAGAGGTCCAGAGTTGAGAAATGAAGGGTGGAAGGCAGGAGGAAGGGAGGAATTGATGTAATGAGAAAAGGTCCGACCAGTCATAACCGGAGAACTGCAAGTTATGATCAAGAACATATGAACACACGTCACAGCCAATCTGCCCGCGAGACGGGACTCTCCCCAGCCCTCTGAGCTTTAAAACAATTACAACAACAACAAAAATCCCCACAGAATCTTCCAGAAGAGAAGCCAGAAATGAGGGGAAATGATTCAAGAGGTATTTAACTTTAAGCTGCATCAGTGGCCATTTATTTTGGGTAAACTTTACTCAAACAGAATTTGCTTGTTAAAATCCTTAATCATCAGGACAATTGAGCCCAGACTCTCAGTTCTCTCTCGTGTGTGTGTGTTATGTGTGCATGCATATGCATAAACACACTTTATTCAAATATTAGAGGAGAAAATAAAGTAAAACACACACAGCTCTGTCTCTCCTTTCCCTGTCTATCCCCCTTCTCTGCCCAGCCCCTGGTAGCTACCATTCTACCCTCTGCTTCTGTGAGTTTGACTTTTTTAGATTCTACATATAAATGAGATCATAAGGTATTTGTCTCTCTGTGCTTGGCTTATTTCACTTAATATCATGTCCTCTAAGTTCATCTTGTTTTCACAAATGACAGAATTTCCTGCTTCTTAAAGAACTAATAGTCCATTGTGTATATATACCACTCTTAAAAAAAAAAGGCAATGAATATGTTATTTAACCTGGTTTGATCGTTCCATAATGTATACAAGTAATGAAACATCACATTGTACCCTATACATATATACAATTATTTATCAGTTAAAAGTAAAATGCCACTTAAGAAAAGAGAATAAAACCATACTGCATTGACTCGAGCCACCTGAGTGTATTCTGTGTGTGTCTATAAGGAAAGGGCAGGGCATTACGGTGCCTGTTGTGCTTAGTATCCACTCGAATACTGCAGATTTCCAAACAGGATCATGGCAGAATATTCTTGGAGTGAGCTCGGGCTAAAACCAATAGGAACAAGATGTGTTGTTTTTCAAGTGCCAACACCTCCTAACAACAATTTTTCGTGCTATCAGATCATTTCACACCGTGCCATTCCACCTTCTCTCAAGTCTTGAAAAACATGCAGTTTCAAGCTTGATATCTGATGGCTGCACTGCAGAAGAGAGAAATTCTGTCTTGCTCCTTAAAACACTGCGGTGGCAGTCATTCCTGTATGCAATGGCAAACCCTCGGCCCATGTTGATTTCTGTTTAGTGATAAACCTTGGGCCTATGTTGATTTCTGCTCAGGGATGGGTTTGGGGAGAGGGGTAACATTTTGAATTGCAGTAAGTAGCGGGATCAGGCCTTCACCCACTCCAAAGTCAACCTCGACTTCCAGATGGTCCTAACAGGACAGAAAGAGGAGGCAAGAAATGACCATCCTGGTCTTCGAATCTGCTTGTGGACAGCCACATCACACTGTGGACACACGTCGGGTTCTCATGAAAAATGTTTAAGTTCTGTGTACACGTGCTGGTGTTGAGCCACATCAAAAGCACTGCACACATGTGTCATTGAGTATTTGGACCTAAGTTCTCAGCTTTACGTTTAGACTTGGTCTGTTTTATTTGAAAATGCTAGAGATTTGTTTCTGCTTGGTGTCAACCATAACTGTGATCAGCATGGCATCAATATCCTTGCCTAAGTTTTGCACAAAAGTGTGGAAAAGGACTTGTAGAGCTTGTACCAGGCCCTAAATAGCCATCCCCAAGTGGGCGCTGATCCAGTTAATCAGTACTATTTTGGCATCATGCTATTGTGGAGAGAGTATAGGATTCAGAATGCATCAGAATTATACAAACACATGGAATGTGTCTCACGTTATGCTCTGCATGTGAAAAGGGTCTAATAAACTATAGATATTATTATTGTCACTTGCTTGATAAGTACAAATGTACCTTTTTTTTTTTTAGTTGAAGTCTCACTCCATTGCCCAGGCTGGAGTGCAGGGGCAAGCTCATGGCCACCCCAGCATCGACCTGCTGGGCTCCAGCAATCCTTCTGCCTCAGCCTTCCAAGTAGCTGGAATTCCAGATGCATGCTACCACACCTGGCTAATTTTTTATTTACTGTAGAGACACGGTCTCGCCAAGTTGCCTGGGCTGGTCTCGAACTCGTGGGCTCAAGCAATCCACTCGCCTCGGCTTCCCAAAGTGCTGGGATTACAGGTTGAGCCACCGAGCCTGGCCCAAATACACCTTTTTAGACAGCTCTCTTGTCTCCTTTCTTGTTCACAAAAATATCATGAAAGTCATTTTTGAATGCCTCTTTTAAGTTGGTAAGCAGGAAGTGTACTGGTGGATCTATGAGATTAATCATATATTTGAGTTGGAAGAATAAAACGCTAACTGTTTCATGAGTTTCAGTTATATTGGGGTGTCCTTCATTACCCCCAAGTTTAAGCTCTGTGACAATGTGATTGTTGCAGCATCTAAAATGTAAGCATTGATAAAATCTGTGTTGGAAAGAGAAAGGGGTCTAGGCAAGAAGAAAATAAGTTGTGCAAAATTTTGGTTGACTAGGATAGAAACAGTAGATGTCTGACTGGAATATTTGGTCTTCATCTGGCAGGCAATGGTCTAAATGCCAGGTGTCATTTACAGTTTTGACAACAGATACATTTTCTGCCCTAATGTAGCTTCTTGTGAACTCATTGTGTTCAATGTCCAGATACCTAGAAGCAAAGACATATCTTCCCTCCTACAATTCCGTTCATTCATACATTCATTCATCAAACCAACATTTGCTGCTAGATGTTTGGTATTTTGATAAACATAGCAAACAACTCTCATTAGAAGACAACTCTTACAGGTTAAATTATGACTAGAGTGGATACAAAGTAAAGTACAGAGTCATCAAGGCTGTCACAGAGCCCTATCACACAGGGGGCTGGAACACACAGGCGCTCTTGAGGTCTAGGGAAGGTTTCCTAAGGGAAGAGATTGTTACATATTTTGGTTATAATTCTTTAATGAAAATGAGTCTAAGTTGACTTCATTGCAAAATCAGCTTTAATATCAGTATTTCATGGAGGGAACTTTATTTTCCAAATGACAGTACTCTCACACAATTGATGGGTGCCCTGAGTGAGCTGCTCCCCAGGTAGGCATCGCCACTTCAATGGCATCAGGATGACTTGGAACTTCACAACGTTCCTTGTTCACAAAGGAGTAAGAAACCGCCTTTTATCCTATTGCTTTTTAAATTTTTCTCGATGACCTCATGTATTTATTTTTCATTGCTATTTAATAAATTACCCCAAACCTAGAGGCTATAAACACTGATTTGTTTATCTCAGTTTCTGCAGGTGGAAGGGACTGGGTCCTCTGCTCAGGGGCTCACCAGGCTGGAATCAAGGTGTTGACCCTTGTTTTGATCTCTCCTAGGGCTCAGAGTCCTCTTCTAAGCCTTGGCGTTGGTTGAATTCAGTTGCTTATGGTGTAGGATTGACACCTTCAGCAACGAGAGGCTGGCCCGCGTCCCTGCCACATGGCCCCTCCACAACAAGACAGTTTGCTTCTCTAAGTCCAATGAAGAACATTGCTGTTGCTTCCAGTCTTTTTAAAGACTGATTAGGTCAGGTCTATGAAGGGAGATTTCCTTTCGAGGAACTCAGAGTCATCTTTGGAAGAACCTTGATCACATCTGTAAAAACCCTTCACCTTTGTCAAATGAGGTGATCTTATCACAGTAGTGACATCCCATCATAGACAAGCTGACCCTTGGTCAGGTGGAGTGAGGTGGGGTGACCTCACAGTCAACCTCTGCCTGGTCCTCTCTTGTGGTCTCTTGTGAACACCTTTAACAGCTCTCTTGGCATGCTGTGTGCTTCTCTTACTCAGCCGACAGAGTGGTCCCAGCAGAGGGAAATCCTTCCCCATCTCTGGGCCTTTGTGAAGTGCTCAGCCCAAAGGCACCCAGCATACTTCTGTGGATGCATCCATATCAGAGGGCAGTTTAGGATGACAGCGACAAGTGCTGGCTTTGGAGTCACATCAACTCCCTGTCAAATCCTATTTATCAGCATGATTAGACATGTGACAGGACAACTCCATTATCTCTTTAAGACTCAGTTTCCTTATCTGAAATTTGAGGCTGGCAATATCATCACCTTCCTCAAATAATTGATGTGAGGATTAAATGAGATAATATACATAAAGTGCTTAGCACAGACTCTGGCCAGGAGGAGGCTCCATAAGAGGGAGCTAGAATTACTTACAAAAATAAAGCTGGCCTTCTGTGTTGGTGTCCTTGATCATCTCTAGCAGTAAGATTACATCTAAAAGTCTAGTTATCTCCCATAAGAAGTGGTGCTGGTCAGGTTAGGAAGCAAAGCAGAAAGTTCTGCATGGGCTGAATTTAAGGCTTGAAAATCAGAATCAAGAAAGAAATCACTTAACTGCACTTCTATCATTTAGGAGGATCAGCCTTCAGCGTCAGAAAAGATCCTACTGGCTGTAATGATCTGAAGACAGGGAGACAGTAATATGTCTTTAAAATAAGCTCTAGAGAGACAGGGGATCCGCTCATATTTGGCCAAAAATATTACACAATTCTTTTCGTACATGGCTCGGCAATCTCTTATAAACGTTGCCCATGCACCGTCCATGCTGATAATTGTTGGTTCCTGGAGCATTTATGATTACAACACAACTACATTTTAACTCAATGCATGTGAGGCTGTTAAATCTGATGTCAGTTAATCATCAACAAATTTGATTATTCGTGAACAATAGGATGAAGTTATACCACACGCATGTTTTGGTGGTTGCGCCGATAGTGTGTGTACGGCTAACCAGAATCTGCCGCTTAAATTCGGACACTACCATCGAGCCCATCATCCGAACTGCACCTGGCACACGGTGTGCATCTCAGCAAAGGTGAGCAAACACCCAGATTGGATTAAACACCCCTGAGGTGACCTGCATAACGTGCCCACAGTCTTCTTCTCCAAGACCAACAGTTATCAGTGCCACACTAAAAGGAGTTATTTGTTCAATGTTATTATTTCTGTCCATGGAGAATTGGGAAGAATAAGTGTCTCTTTGTTAAGACGCTGATTTTTGTCAAGATTTTTAAAAGGTGTTCATTTAGGGAGAGATCGAAAAAAATGTACAGGATGTAATGAATATGTGTGGGGAGGGGTGTGGTAAATTTCAAAGTGGCTGGCGTTTTGATTAGCTTGTGCTTCAGGCTGTCATTAGCGTCTTTTGGGGGAAAGTCTTCAGTCCATAAATATGAAAACAAGCCCATCACTGATCCTTGGACTGGATCTGTTTCCATGAGATTTCGCCACTGAAAAAGGCACCTATTTGGAGAGTGCTGTGCATGTGAAGTAAGCTGAGGGGGCGCCTCACACTTGATGACAAAGACAGGCCCTTGCAAGGCAGGGTCCATCCAGGAAGGGAGGAGAGAGGTGGGAGTAGAGAAGGATAAGAGGGTTTTTAATCCAGCTGTAAACACCATTGGACATAACTCAGAAATGCCCACTGCATATATGCCCTTAATGTCAATTAATATGATGACCAAGGAAGTGCCAGTCACGAAAGCCCATCAGTATGTCCTGCCCTGTGCTGTTAGGGTCCTAAGGAAACATACCTGGGAAAGGTGAGGAAGGTCAATGTGATGGAGTCCATTAGAGATGAAAGATGCAAAGTGACACAGAATAGGAATGCCGAGGGCGACCATGCTGGCTTGCAGGCTGTGATGTGCTCTGCTGCTCCCAGGGCTGTTCTCTGTGGGGGCAGCCCCGACTGTTCTGAGGCCCTCTGGGAAAGGTTCTGAGCTGCCACCCTGGCCGGCTTGGTGGGCAGTCCTCCAGTTGTTGTCTTGGCTCACAGCCCCAACTGTGGAGTTCTGCCGCACAACTGGAAGGGCTTCTTTCCTCTCGTCTTTTAATGTTGCACGTTCAGGAATTCCCACCACTGACTGGAAAGAACATATGGCATTGCGAGTGCATTAGGATCATTTACGCATTTAGCTAGCATGGGGCAACGCAGTGAGGAGGGAGCAATCACTTCTAAGCATGGGGTGCAGGAAGTTTGAGGTCCCAACTTCATATTCTTCCCAGAAACAGACAACCTTGGGTTCAACATCAGTTGGGAAGCTGCTGGGGGACAATTGAACCCGCCGGGAGTCTGGACTCCTGAGTGTCAGGGGCTCCTGCATGTTGCTGAGATCAGCTGGCTGTGAGTCTGCAAAGACCACACCGCCCAACACACCCTGAGTGTGCTTTTGCTTGGCGATTCCTCCTTTGCAGCACTAAGAAGCGTGGGCACATCTTCTGCTTCATACATCATGGTGTAGATTTTGTTCCACTTTCTGTTCACCAGAAAAATAAACAGAGGAAAGATGACTTCCTTTGGACAAGAGAAACATTTCCATTTTTCCTCCCAAATCCACTCTCCCTTTTCTTTCTTCTCTCTGGATCTTTAGAACTATCGGCCTACAGATATTTTGTTTTGCTTAAAAAATGCTACCCTAATAAACTCTTTAATTTGACCGGGTGCTTCAGGCTAGCAGAGACTCTAACCTTTGATGCCGCAAAATTCTGTAGAAGCAGTTTCTGAAACTTGTTTCCTTCAGACCTGTGCACAGAAATGAATGAACCAAGGAAGGGTTCTCTTTGAGAAACACTGGCTAAACGGCATTATTCGTGGCAGGGTTTAGCACATATTGTGACTTTCTAAGATTGAACACGGCCTGTAGTATTTCACAAATTTTTGCCTGTTTATTCATATATATTAGATAAAATGTGACATTTAACCATTTAAATTTGCAGGACAGTGGTATTAAGTACTTTGCACACCATTATCCTTTTCATCTTCCCAAACAGAAACTCTATACTCATTAAATACTTCCTCATTTTTCCCACCCAAGCCCCTGGCAACCACCATTTCTTTCTGTCTCCAAGAATT
This sequence comes from Tarsius wallacei, assembly GCA_963574415.1. NCBI lineage: Eukaryota > Metazoa > Chordata > Mammalia > Primates > Tarsiidae > Tarsius > Tarsius wallacei. Next base: position 35,079 of record CAUYQG010256463.1, read on the forward strand.
TGGCTACCCTAGGTCCCTTATATGAGAAGAACCATACAGTGTTTGCCCTTCTGTAATTGGTTTATTTTACTGAGCCCAATACCCTCAAGGTTGATCCATGTTGTAGCAGATGTCAGAATTTCCTTCCTTTTATAAGACTGAATTACATTCCATTGTGTGGATATACCACATTTTGTTCATCCATTCATCCATTGATGGATATTTGGGTGGTTTCCACCTTTTGGCTATTGTCAATAATGCTGCTAAGAACATTGGTGTACAAGTATCTGTTTGGGTGCTTGCTTTCCGTTCTTTTGGGAATATACCTGGAAGTGGAATTGCTGAATTATATGATAATTCTATGTTTAACTTTTTGAAAAAGTGCCAAACTTTTTCACAGTGGCTGCACCATATTTAATTCCTGTCAGCAAGCACAAAGTTTCCAATTTTTCCACTTCCTCATAAATACGTATTTTCTATTATTTTTTGTAATGGCCATCCTAAGAGGTATGTCATTATGGTTCTGAGTTGCATTTTCCTGATGACTAATGAGGTTGAGAGTGTTTTCATGTGGTTTTTGACCATTTGTATATCTTCTTTAAAGATGTCATTTGAGTTCTTTGCCCATTTTTGAATTGAATTGTTCGTGTTTTTGCTGTTGAGTTGTAGGAGTTCTTTATATATTTGGATATTGATTCCTTATCAGATATTTTATTTTACTCCGTGAATTGTCTTGATAGTGTTCATTGATGCACAGAAGTTTCTTTGATCTTGATGAAGTCCAGTTCATCTAATTTTTTCTTTTGTTCTTGTGCATTTGGTATAATATCCAAGAAGAGTTGCTAAATCCAATGTCATAAAATCTTCCTCTATGTGTTCTTCTAAGAGTTTTAGAGTTTTTGCTCTTCTCTTTAGGTCTTTATATATGGTAAATGTAAAGGTTCAATTTATTCTTTTGTATTTGGATATCTACCATTTGCTAAAGAGACTGTCCTTTCCTTGCTGAAATGGTTTTGGAAACTTTGTCAAAAATTATTTGACCATATATAGAAAGGTTTATTTCTGGGCTCTCTACTCAATTCCATTGGCCTATACATCTGTCTTTATGGCAAGATATCACCATTTTGATGACTGTAACTCTATAGTAAGCTTTGAAATCAGGAAGTGAGAGTCCTCCAACTTTGTTCTTCTTTTCTCAGGTTTGTTTTGGCAATCCCACAATTTTTTTTTATTGCCAATCCCTTTTTTCCCCCCTGGACTTATTAACATCTCTCAGATAAATAATTCATAGAACCACAGTTTGGATAACTTTACTTTAAAAGTATTTTTATTCCAGCTTAGGTATAATTTGTTTTTCCGAAGTTCTTAAGAAAGCTGTTCACCAAGTACAGCATAAGAACATGATGGTCCAGACTGTTAAAAGAATAAAAAATTGAATTTCATTCTTGTCCCTGAAAGTTGAGCGCTATGTAAAATGACAAGTTTTCTTGTCATCTTTGGGTCTGGTGATTTGACTTTTCTATATCTCCTTTTCTTCCTTCCCCATCCGTGAGCCTGGATGGCAGTTCAGGATGTTGTGACAATTAATGAAACAAAATCTGTAAAGTGCTTTGAATACTTGAAAGAAAAGTGTCATTCACATCCAAGGAAAAGTGTGAGCACAACTCCTGAATCAGTGCAAACATAGATTTTCCAGATCATTTTATGAAACATTACAGGTGGCACATTTCTCTTTTCTAGAAATCCTGAGGTTACCTGAAATCTAGGATAAGCACTCTTATTAGGTTCTGTTATGAAGAAAACACCATCTAAAATAAATCAAACATGAGCTACTTCTACTGCAATCTAGACACTGAGAATTCCAGGGCAGTTTCAGGCTGCATTGCTGAGGAATGGAAGAGTATCTGTCAGTTTTTAAGGCCACTTGGACACCTAGCTCCTTCCTTAATATTTTACTTTTTAAAAAGTTGTGCACATGTGTATACACAACTTAAAAATAAAAACAGTTCCATGAAACTTCTTTGTTTTTTTTTTTTTTTTGAGTCGGAGTCTCACTCTGTCGCCCAGACTGGAGTGCAGTGGCCGCTCCCGGCCACCGCAGTCTCGACCTGCTGGGCTCTGGCGATCCTTCCGCCTCAGCCTTCTGAGTAGCTGGAACTACAGGCGCGCACTACCACGCCTGGTTAATTTTTTTTGATTTATTGTAGAGATGAGGTCTCGCTTGCCCAGGCGGGTCTCGAACCCGCGGGCTCAGGCAATCCACTCACCTCAGCTTCCCAAGGCACGGGATTACAGGCTGAGCCACCGAGCCCGGCTCCATGAGACTTCTTATGGGGGAAAACCTGTCCCTCAATCACCTCTCCAGTTTCCTCATCCCAATGACAATGAATTTAAGTTTCAGTTACTAATTTGAGGGGGGCCCCCAAAAAACTGGAATTATCTTTTGGAGGATAGGCCCCCTGTAATACAGGCTTCCCCCTCTAGGTAAGTGTTCTAGGAATCCATACTCATCAGTGTACCAGCTAGCATTGTTGTGAGGGGCTGCATTCGGTCTCAGTGAGTTTTTTCTTTTGGGGATTCTTTCAATGTATTTGCCTATTTTCATGGGTGATTTACGAGTGTATCTGCCCACATCACACTGCACTGAGTGTTCAGTAGTTTTTAACCCAAAACACCATGACCCTGTGCCTCACCCTCCCTATTTACCCCTTCTCGCCCCGAGTGATTTTTTTGTTGTTGTTGTTGTTTCCCCAGATGAGAAAAGTTCTCAAAGGGAAACATTTTGCTGATGCTGAAGAGGTGAAGCAAAAAATGACAGAAGCACTAAAAGGCATAAAAATGGACGAGTTCAAAAACTGTTTTGAGCAGTGGAAAAGGCATCTCAATAGGTGTATTGCATCAAATGGAGAGAGTACTTTGAAGGTGACTGAAATTTAAATGTGTAAGAATAAATACATAATTTTATAAATAAATCTCATTTTTTGGGTTCACTTCATACAAGGTACTTTTTTGGTTTGAGCAATAGTTCACTTTTACAGTACTCTGACTTTGAAAAGATTATTTAGAGCTGAACCGTATAGTGTACCTGGGTTGCATTTATTTTCTTGTACATTTTTTTCCTGAAACATAAACATAAATTTATGCTTTTGTTTATATTTCTATATTCCTGCAGTTGATTCAACTTGAAAGAATTTGACACAGTTAATTACTCCCATTTTCTTGGTACATTTTCTTCACTTGGCTTCCAAGACACCACCTTCTTGTTTTCCTCAGCCTCCCTGCTGGCTCCTCCTCTCCACCTGGCCTCTTAGCCCCAGAAACCCCATGCCTCAGTGCTGGGTCCTCTTCTCTCTCACCATATCCCTCATTCCTTGGTAACCTCATTTCATCTGTGGCTTTAAATATCATCCTTGGGCAAACAGTTCCCAGATTTGTGTCTCTAGTGGAGACTTCGTTTCTGATGTCAGCCTCTTAAGTCCAACTTCCCACTTGGCACTTTCTTGTGAATGATGTGTTAGTTTCCCAATACGGTCCTGACAAAATAAATACCACAAACTGGTGGCCAACACAACAGAGATGTATTCACTAAAAGTACTGGAGGTCAGAGGTCTGAGATCAAGGTGTCAATGTCAGCGGGGAAGAGTCCCTCCTGCTTCTTCCAGCTGCTGGTAGCTCCCAGCAACATACCATTTCTTGGTTTGCAGCTGTGTCCCTCCAATTTCTGCCTGTCTTCACGTGGGTCTCCCTGTTGGATTTGAACTCACCTTGATAACCTCATCTTCACTTGATGACGTCTGCAAAGATCCTATTTCCAGATAAGGTTACATGCATAGGTGTCAGGGGTTATAACTTCATCTTTTGTGGGGGTGGGGGAGATATCATTTAATCCATAATAGACATCCAATAGGCATGACAGAGTCAATTTACCCAAAATGGAACATCTGATCCCAGGCTTCCCACCCCCTGCCTATGCTGCACCCACAGATAAAAACCTTGGTGATGTCTGTGGAGCCTCTCTTTTTTTTTTTTTTTTTTGAGTTGGCGTCTCACTCTGTCGCCCAGACTGGAGTGCAGTGGCCACTTCCGGCCACCGCAGCCTCGACCTGCTGGGCTCCGGCGATCCTTCCGCCTCAGCCTTCCAAGCAGCTGGAACTACAGGCTCGCGCTACCACGCCAGGCTAATTTTTTGATTTATTGTAGAGATGAGGTCTTGCTTGCCCAGGTGGGTCTTGAACCCGCGGGCTCAGGTAATCCACTCGCCTCAGCCTCCCAAAGGCGCGGGATTACAGGCTGAGCCACCGAGCCCGGCTTACAATGAGATTTTAACCAGTAACTGAGTAAGAAGTAGAATAGTGTTTCTAACTTAAAATAATGAAAAAAAGAGAATCAGAAAGAAACTCTTTGAAGGTCTGGTAAAATTCGGCTGTAAGTCCATCAGGTCCTGAACTTTGTTGTTGGAAGACTTCTAATTACTGTTTCAATCTTGCTCCTCATTATTGGTCTGTTCAGGTTTTCTATTTCTTCCTTTTTCAAGGTTGGTGGATTGTATGTTTTCAAGAATTTACCCATTTTTCTCTAGACTGTTTAGTTTGTTTGTAAAGAGGTTTTCAGAATAGTCTTGGATGATCTTTGAATTTCTGTTGAATCAAGTGTAATGTCTCCATTTTCATTTCTGATTAAGCTACTTTGAATCTCCTCTCTTCATTTCTTAATCTGGCTAGCAATTTGTCAATTTTGTTTATCTTTTCAAAGAACCAAATTTTTGTTTCATTGATTCTTTATTTTTTTAAATTTAAATTTCATTTAGTTTGCTCTGATCTTTGTAATTTCTTCTGCTAGTGTTGGGCTTGGTTTATTAATGTTTCTTCTAGTACTTTGAGGTGTGATGTTAGGTTGCAGATATGTGTTCTTTCAGTCTTATTACTGTAGGCCTTAGAGCTATAAGTTTTCCTCTGAACACAGCTTTGGCTGTGTCCTAGAGGTTTTGATAACTATTTCATTGTTGTCATTCATTTCAAGGAATTGTTTAATTCCCATCTTGATTTTATTGTTGACTCAAGGATCATTAAGGAGCAGATTGTTTAACTTTCTCATTTTTGGGTGGTTTTACAAGTTCTTTTTGGAGTTAATTTCTAGTTTTATTCCACTGTGATCTAAAAGGATGCTTGATATAATTTCAATTTTTAAATTTATTTAAACTTGATTTGTGGTCTATCATACGGTCTACCTTGGAGAATGCTCCATGTGCTGATGAGAAAAAATGTATATTATATAAATGTGGGGATAGAATGTTCACAGATAACTGTTAGTTTCATTTGCTCTAGAGCCCAATTTAATATTTAATATTTATTTGTTGACTTTCTGCCTTGATGATCTCTCTACTGCTGTTGGTGGGGTATTAAAGTCTCCAACTATTATTGTATTGCTACCTATTTCTCTTTTTAGGTCCAGTAAAGTTTGTTTTACAAAGCTGGGGACTCTGATGTTGGGCACAAACCCTTGGAGAAATTCATGTGTACCTTGGCTTGGACAAAGAATTTGTGCCTAAAACCCCAAAAACAAATGCAACAAAAACAAAAATAAACAAGTGGGACTTAATTAAACTACAAAGCTTTTGCACAGCAAAAGAAATAATCAATAGAGCAAATAGGTCACCTACAGAATGCGAGAAGATATTCACAAACTATAAATCAGATAAAGAGCTAATATCCAGAATCTACAAATAACTCAAACAAATCAGCAAGAAAAAAAGCAAATAACCTCATTAAAATGTAGGCAAATAACATGAATAGACATCTCTCTAAAGAAGATATACAAATGGCCAACAAACATGAAAAAAATGCTCAACATCACTCATCATCAGAGAAATGCAAATTAAAACTACAATGAGATACCACTCTACACAAGTGAGATTGGTCATCATTTAAAAAATCAAAAAAACAAAAGATGCTATTGCAGATGTAGAGAAAACAGAATGCTTATGCACTGTTAGTGGGAGTGCAAATTAGTACAACCTCTATGTAAAGTGGCATGTAGATTTCTTAAACAACTAAAAGCCCAAATGGCATTTGGTCCAGCAATTCCAATGCTAAGTATTTACTCGAAGGAACAGAGGTCATTATATAAAAAAGACACCTGTATTCGCATGTTCACCACAACACAATTCACCATTTTCAATATACCTATGTAACAAATCTAAACATGTGCCTCTTGAATCTAGAAAAAGAAAGTAAAAAAAAGACTACATGCCCACATTTTTAAAATCAAAAATTAAAAAAAATAAAAATATATATGATACTATACCTCAAAAATCCAAGAGAATCTGTCAAAAACCTGCATGCACTGATAAAGGACTATGGCAAAGTCTCAGGGTACAAAATAAATGTGCAAAAAGACAGTTGCAGTCTTATACAGCAACAAGTAGGCAGATAACCAAATAAAAAGCACAATCCCATTCACAATAGCCACACACACACACACACACAAATACCTCGTCATCTTCCTAACCAGAGAAGTGAAAGACCTTTACATTGAGAACTACAAAACACTACTCAGAGAAATCCAAGAAGACACAAACAAATGGAAAAATATTCCATGCCCATGGATAGGAAGATAAAGCATTGTTAAAATGTCCATCCTATCAAAGGGAATCTACAGATTCAATGCAATAGCCATTAAGTTACCAGCAAGATTCTTCTCAGACCTGGAAATGACAATACAGAAATTCATATGGCAACTTAAATGACCACGAATAGCCAAAACAATCCTTAGCAAAAGAAACAAAGCAGGAGGTATCACACTCCCAAACTTCAAACTTTACTATAACGCTATAATAATAAAAATAGCCTGGTATTGGTGCAAGAACAGGCATATAGACCATTGGAGCAGGATAGAAATTCCGGATTAAAGCCTCAATTTCTCAACCAACTCATCTTTGACAAAGTCTCTGACAACAACCACTGGGAAGAGGAGAACCTATCAGTAAATGGTACTGGGGAAACTGACTGATCACTTGCAGAAGATTGAAATAGTACTCCTACCTATCACCATACATAAAAATTAACCCTAAATGGATCAAAGACC